>JARACY010000405.1:0-97554 GCA_029255725.1 Scrobipalpa atriplicella
CAGAAGCAGCGATCTCACTACCCAATTTACCGGGCCCTAAAATATTAGTTTACAATACATTGCTGGATGTACGTTAAGCCCGCGTTAAAAAGTAATGGCGTTTTCAATCCAAAAAACATCCAAAAAATTACTACAAAAAAAAAGACTGCTGTTATGAGTGATTTGCGAAAAAAAAATGCTCATGTACACTTTTGTCACAATATGTACACTTTTTGCGGCGGATATGTGTATTTTGGGATCTCGGTTGCGGCAACACTGGTCAATTGTCATTTTCACGCCGAAGCGGCCGAAGTCCGCGGAGTGTGTTTGTGCCGTTTCACATTTTTCCGACGTCACTTTATTTCCTGTGAGTACCTATACCTATTTATTATAATCATAAATCGCTTCCTCGTCTTTCTCTTCGTATGTTTTTGGAGTGTTTTCGTTAGGTTTCCCCCCTAGTATCACCGACACGTTGATTTATAAATTCTAACTGTACCGCCTTTTGTCTCGCCGGTAATGTAAAGATTCATCTAGAAGCGGTTCCTAAGCACAGTTAACGATTTGGTTAACGATTCCCCGTGACCTTGGCACGCTTGTGATCCAAGTTGAAGGTTCAAAGTTGAAATTTGAAAGTAGGGCTTGGAGTTTTTTTGGATTTTTCCACGTTTAAGGTTACGTTACCTACGTGTCAAAGGTTGTAGGCGGTATTTCCTATCTTCAGTTTTTTGATAGAAGTTCTATAAATTACATAGAATTACGGTATGAACAATACATTATAAGGTGTTTAAATGCCCAGCAGCTCTTAGTAAGTAGTACCTACCTATTACAGCATGTCTTTAGTAAAACAACCATAATTTTGCCAAGGTTCACGCAATGGCTGAGACAAATGGAACTAGAAAGAGGCTGCGTAGTGAATCAGACGAAATAGCAGGGAATATAGCAAAAAAGTTGCTTCCCGAAAGGTAGGCCCTCGCAGTTCTTTGTGGTGCGGGGTCCGCATGTTGCTGATGATGTATTTATGTGCTTATAATTCAGAAGAATTATATGCTTGTATCTATTCGTTTAAATATTTTTCCTTGTTGGGTGAAAGTGATACAGAATCAGAGAGTCACATACATAATGCAAGTCTGCAAATAGTTACGTATGATAGACTAGTTATTTGGGTTTGCTTCTGACTCTATGCCTGAGGTAACCAATACAGAGTTGACTGTTAAACATGATGCATTCAACCAGAAGGTATAAAAGGCACTGGCATTCCCACACACAGACAGGATTATACCTAACAAGTTTTGGTGCTAAACTCAGGTGGGAGCGATCACTCTCCCATTGCTAGACATATTCATATCAGGAGTATGTTCCAAAAATACAAATCTATTTATTAAATTCTTATGCCTATTGGCTGTTGCCTACTTATTTGTTACATGGCACATTCAATAATTTCAAGCTTGAAATATTTATTGGCCAGTTATTGCATGATAGTTATGATTCATGAACTATGCATGCTTTTTTATGTAGTGTTAAGGATTACATTTTAAAAAGAATGTATATATTATTAACAATGCAAAACAGTTATTTAAAACAAACTAATCATAAATTGGAACCCCCCCACTAAGATTCCTAGTCTACGAATCCCTGTTGAAAGTAGCTATGTCCCTGATATAAGAACAAACACAGAAAATATAGACCAAATATTGAAATGCATTCATTTCATTATTTGCACATTTATAGATAAAAACCCTATTTCCTCTGCTTAGTTGGTCAGAAATTGTCAAGTGCGGTGGAATTATCAAGTTGAATCAAGATGATGGAACACAAGTGTTACTGCCGGGGCGACGATGTGACCAACTTGGACCTGCACAAGCCGGAACATCTCATGCCCATGATGAGACCATTTTCCATGAGGTTCCTCTTACCATTTCCTTTTGTAGATAGCAGTACAGTAAAGTAGAAATGAAGTATGTAGAACAGTACATTCAGTATCTATGGATGGACCTGCACAAGCCCAAACATCTCGTGCACATGATGAGAATGTTTTCCATGAGGTTGTTTTAAACGCATTTTTGTAGATAGCGGTACAGAAGATGTTGTCAGAAATGTTTTGTAGATACAGTAGATGTTAGATTAGAAGTATTTAGGAATTTGAACTTTTGGTATAGAATATTGAGTATTGGTCTATGTCATAGAAGTTGTATAGAAATATGAAATATTTGTATCCAGACATGAATTAGAATAATCGGATAATTATACAATTAATCTAAATAAATCAAATCTATGATAAAGATTTATAACTAAGTATTATTAAATAATCCTAATGAATGAATACTAAAAATATACTTTCTATTCTATAAAGTGGTATCAAGGGTTGCCTATCTTTATTCTTTTTTATCTTTCAACATCCACTTGTCTAGTTTAAAGAACCGCTTTTATATCAGCCCATTGAATTTATTATGTTTTCAACAGGTGGATTATTAGTAAATCAAATCAAAAATCAAATCAAATATAATTTATTCACAAGCGACACGGTACATGGGTTATAAATATGCAATAAGATGAACAAGCGTGTAGCACCTACATTACAGTATTTAGACTATTTAGTGAAAAAATCTATAAAAGGAGTATTTTTCTAAACCAACCAGTCCATTGGTTTACAACATTCTTGAAACAAATATATGTCAATGCATTTGCTAGCAGTTACAGCCCGGATGGTGTAGTGGATAGGGCCGCGGCCTTCTGTGCAGGAGGTCGTGGTTCGAATCCCACCACGTACCAATGTGTTTTTCGATTTTCGAATTTCATATGTACGTTTATTCGGCGCTTTAACGGTGAAGGAAAACATCGTGAGGAAACCTGCACACACCTACGAAGAAATTCAAAGGTTGTGTAGGTAACCTAATCTAGGATTGGGTCTGGTTTCCCTTCTGGGTTGCGGAGGTCAGATGGCAGTCGCTCTGTGTAAAAACCAGTAACCCTCGTTCAATCCCCTAGATTAGGTAGCCGACCCCGTGAGATACGGGAAAAAGGCTAGGAAGATGATGATTTGCTAGCACTTGTTGTCTTATTTACCCAGGGTACATAACACAAGTTGTAAGTCGTGTAATGTAGTTCTTGCTCTTATTTATCATTGATTATCATATTAATTGCTAAGTTAAACAGGTGTCTTTTCTTATGTGGTTTACATTACCATATCTTCTTAGGTTTTTCCTAGATTGTAGGTCTTGAAATCCAAGGCTATAGAAACCTTCAAAAGAAAATAGCAATGAATTTACCTTGAATGAAAGGGTATAATTTTATAATTTTATCTGGTACATACCTACTCTACTACCCTGCACATGACTATTGGAAATCAATTTAGGTTCCTTTTTTTTCTACGACCGTGAGTTTCTGACGTCATTTGCCGGCATTAAAGAATCATTTAGATTCAGGGTCAATAGGAAATTTTGCTGTTAAATTCGTTGATCAAGCTTCAGTAGGTAAAAATCGATTTGTCTTAGTCTTAGACTTGGTCTACACTACACGTCTACAGAATACATTCATGGAAATAAGAGCAAGAACTACATTACACGACTTACAACTTGTGTTATGTACCCTGGGTAAATAAGACAACAAGTGCTAGCAAATCATCATCTTCCTAGCCTTTTTCCCGTATCTCACGGGGTCGGCTACCTAATCTAGGGGATTGAACGAGGGTTACTGGTTTTTACACAGAGCGACTGCCATCTGACCTCCGCAACCCAGAAGGGAAACCAGACCCAATCCTAGATTAGGTTACCTACACAACCTTTGAATTTCTTCGTAGGTGTGTGCAGGTTTCCTCACGATGTTTTCCTTCACCGTTAAAGCGCCGAATAAACGTACATATGAAATTCGAAAATCGAAAAACACATTGGTACGTGGTGGGATTCGAACCACGACCTCCTGCACAGAAGGCCGCGGCCCTATCCACTACACCATCCGGGCTGTAACTGCTAGCAAATGCATTGACATATATTTGTTTCAAGAATGTTGTAAACCAATGGACTGGTTGGTTTAGAAAAATACTCCTTTTATAGATTTTTTCACTAAATAGTCTAAATACTGTAATGTAGGTGCTACACGCTTGTTCATCTTATTGCATATTTATAACCCATGTACCGTGTCGCTTGTGAATAAATTATATTTGATTTGATTTTTGATTTGATTTACTAATAATCCACCTGTTGAAAACATAATAAATTCAATGGGCTGATATAAAAGCGGTTCTTTAAACTAGACAAGTGGATGTTGAAAGATAAAAAAGAATAAAGATAGGCAACCCTTGATACCACTTTATAGAATAGAAAGTATATTTTTAGTATTCATTCATTAGGATTATTTAATAATACTTAGTTATAAATCTTTATCATAGATTTGATTTATTTAGATTAATTGTATAATTATCCGATTATTCTAATTCATGTCTGGATACAAATATTTCATATTTCTATACAACTTCTATGACATAGACCAATACTCAATATTCTATACCAAAAGTTCAAATTCCTAAATACTTCTAATCTAACATCTACTGTATCTACAAAACATTTCTGACAACATCTTCTGTACCGCTATCTACAAAAATGCGTTTAAAACAACCTCATGGAAAACATTCTCATCATGTGCACGAGATGTTTGGGCTTGTGCAGGTCCATCCATAGATACTGAATGTACTGTTCTACATACTTCATTTCTACTTTACTGTACTGCTATCTACAAAAGGAAATGGTAAGAGGAACCTCATGGAAAATGGTCTCATCATGGGCATGAGATGTTCCGGCTTGTGCAGGTCCAAGTTGGTCACATCGTCGCCCCGGCAGTAACACTTGTGTTCCATCATCTTGATTCAACTTGATAATTCCACCGCACTTGACAATTTCTGACCAACTAAGCAGAGGAAATAGGGTTTTTATCTATAAATGTGCAAATAATGAAATGATGCATTTCAATATTTGGTCTATATTTTCTGTGTTTGTTCTTATATCAGGGACATAGCTACTTTCAACAGGGATTCGTAGACTAGGAATCTTAGTGGGGGGGTTCCAATTTATGATTAGTTTGTTTTAAATAACTGTTTTGCATTGTTAATAATATATACATTCTTTTTAAAATGTAATCCTTAACACTACATAAAAAAGCATGCATAGTTCATGAATCATAACTATCATGCAATAACTGGCCAATAAATATTTCAAGCTTGAAATTATTGAATGTGCCATGTAACAAATAAGTAGGCAACAGCCAATAGGCATAAGAATTTAATAAATAGATTTGTATTTTTGGAACATACTCCTGATATGAATATGTCTAGCAATGGGAGAGTGATCGCTCCCACCTGAGTTTAGCACCAAAACTTGTTAGGTATAATCCTGTCTGTGTGTGGGAATGCCAGTGCCTTTTATACCTTCTGGTTGAATGCATCATGTTTAACAGTCAACTCTGTATTGGTTACCTCAGGCATAGAGTCAGAAGCAAACCCAAATAACTAGTCTATCATACGTAACTATTTGCAGACTTGCATTATGTATGTGACTCTCTGATTCTGTATCACTTTCACCCAACAAGGAAAAATATTTAAACGAATAGATACAAGCATATAATTCTTCTGAATTATAAGCACATAAATACATCATCAGCAACATGCGGACCCCGCACCACAAAGAACTGCGAGGGCCTACCTTTCGGGAAGCAACTTTTTTGCTATATTCCCTGCTATTTCGTCTGATTCACTACGCAGCCTCTTTCTAGTTCCATTTGTCTCAGCCATTGCGTGAACCTTGGCAAAATTATGGTTGTTTTACTAAAGACATGCTGTAATAGGTAGGTACTACTTACTAAGAGCTGCTGGGCATTTAAACACCTTATAATGTATTGTTCATACCGTAATTCTATGTAATTTATAGAACTTCTATCAAAAAACTGAAGATAGGAAATACCGCCTACAACCTTTGACACGTAGGTAACGTAACCTTAAACGTGGAAAAATCCAAAAAAACTCCAAGCCCTACTTTCAAATTTCAACTTTGAACCTTCAACTTGGATCACAAGCGTGCCAAGGTCACGGGGAATCGTTAACCAAATCGTTAACTGTGCTTAGGAACCGCTTCTAGATGAATCTTTACATTACCGGCGAGACAAAAGGCGGTACAGTTAGAATTTATAAATCAACGTGTCGGTGATACTAGGGGGAAACCTAACGAAAACACTCCAAAAACATACGAAGAGAAAGACGAGGAAGCGATTTATGATTATAATAAATAGGTATAGGTACTCACAGGAAATAAAGTGACGTCGGAAAAATGTGAAACGGCACAAACACACTCCGCGGACTTCGGCCGCTTCGGCGTGAAAATGACAATTGACCAGTGTTGCCGCAACCGAGATCCCAAAATACACATATCCGCCGCAAAAAGTGTACATATTGTGACAAAAGTGTACATGAGCATTTTTTTTTCGCAAATCACTCATAACAGCAGTCTTTTTTTTTGTAGTAATTTTTTGGATGTTTTTTGGATTGAAAACGCCATTACTTTTTAACGCGGGCTTAACGTACATCCAGCAATGTATTGTAAACTAATATTTTAGGGCCCGGTAAATTGGGTAGTGAGATCGCTGCTTCTGTGATGAGTGAAAGAGATGCTTTAATATGGAGTTTTGCTAGAGCAAGGGAGATAAAATGAGTTAGCTTTCTCTACGTTTCTCTATACGCAGCAGCGCTCATTTATTTCTTTGATTGAGATATTTTGGCGGTGAGTTCAAAGAAATTACACATGTACTGGCAAGATTACACATTACACATGGGAGCCCAAAAAGGTACGTCAAATGTGTAAAATGTACCCTAACGGCAACGCTGCAATTGACAAAAATTTGACATTGACAGACAAACAACCGGAAAAACATGGCCGGCCGGTATCAAATTGCCAGACGCATTAGGTTAAAATAGATATAATTATTTTAGTCGATAAGTAGGTATTATGTATTTCATTTCATCAGGTTTGTCTATCTGTCTGGTCTGTGATTCTGTCTATAGGTATGTAATGATAAGCAATTCGTTGCAAAAATCACGACTTAACTAATAATATAAGTCTAGGTATACCTGTCATTTTCTATGATGAGAGAATACAAAGGGACGGTAATAATTTTAGTCTTAAGTCATGCCCTCCACGAATCGATAGCAATTTTATGTATCTCTCCCAGTAGCGGACATACATTTTCATACAAATTGTTTACCGGCGCGTGTTTGTAAACCAAGTAAATGTCCTACTTACATAATGTAAAAACTAACTTTTAATAAGTGGCAACATTTCCCAACAAACGATAACGTTAAGACAATGAGATTAATTTTCATAAATATTACGATAACTCAACCACCACCGACCGGTCACCAACCGAATAGTTTATGTATCAGAACGAACAATTAAAGATGTTAGTAACGATTGTCCATGGTTCGGTTAGTTAAATTATTAAAAATAATACCAAAACTACACAGTGTAAAATTTAATTTGCGTGCCATAGCACAGGAGGTGTTTTAGTATCGATAAAAGATCACCTAATAAATATGTGTAAAAAATCATCCAAAAGAATTTTTGGATTTCCCGTACAAAACACTTCGATCATATAATTTGTATAAGAATGACAAAATTTTCTTTTTTAATTGGATTTTTTATATGATCCTTTCCTTTATCGATACTAAAACAGCCCCTGAGCTAAGACACACAATTAAATTAACACCCTTTATTACATTTGTTTAATTCATCGTTCTATGATTTAAACTATTAAATGGCCAAAATAAGAATATTCTGGCCACACTAAAAATGGCGATGATGTGAACTGCGATGGTGCTGCTATTGTCGCCGATTGGTAACCTGCCCGAACCCGAACCACGTTTTTGGGTCTGACAACAGGATAGAAATACATTTTTTCTTAATGAGTGAAAAAGATAGCAACATTTTAGATACTGCCGGTTATGCTCTCTATACATTTTTAGGTGAACTAACTAGCCAACTAAACAACGTTTGAGTCTTTATTAGTTCCAATATCTAAACATAGATGTCACTTCCCCTTATCTTACATGCGTTTTCCGGATTTCCGAGATGCAAGAAAATCAGATACAAATCAATTAGAACCAAACGGCATCATCCGCTCAGACGGCAAGAGACCCGACGGACTTACGCTCGTTCCTTGGGAGAAGGGAAGAAGTCTTGTATGGGACGTCACCTGCGTTGACACCCTAGCACCGTCTCATGTCAAAGCCACAAGTCAACAGGCAAGCGCAGCAGCCGCTAACGCTGAAAAGCTCAAGATCCGCAAATATAGTGATATCCCTGGCAGCCACATGTTTCTTCCTCTTGGCTTCGAAACTATGGGTCCTTGGGGACCAGATACAAAAAAATTTATGAAGGACCTTTCAGGGCGTCTTGCTGAGGTCAGTGGTGACCGCAGGGCTGGCGGCTTCCTTGCGCAGCGAATTAGCCTTGCTATCCAAAGGGGGAATGCTGCCAGCGTGCTGGGCACCATGCCACAGCAGGACGCTCTGGAGGCCATTTATTACCTTTAATTAGTTTTAATTTGTAAATATCCCATGTTGTAAATAAAAAAAATAAAAGTAAAAAAAAAACCAAAAAAAAGAAAATCAGAGAATCAATCAAGGAAAGATAGGTAGATGTTTTTAAGTCGGAACTCGGAAGGTGAGAAAGGAGGAAAAAGAATTAGGTATCTAAGATTTATAATGTTTTCTTTTTTAAAATTACCCGTTTTAGTACTACGCTGCTCTACTTACCGCACAATAACAAAAAGGACTCATGCATAGGGACGATTCTAGGTAGTATATTCGGTAGTACCTATACCTACTTATTGTACGGTAATTTCTTCAGACATTTATCTCTCTGTAAAACTCAGGACACGTCTGAATGAATGTAGGTAGATAGGTAGGTAGGTACATTATTGTCATGCCTTACTTACATGCCTGCGTCGAGACTAGGTACGCCTTCTACAAAGTATCTTTAAGAGCCAGCTGACATCACAGGCGAGATAAGTCCAATTTGGGTACGTCACGTACTCGCGTGCGTGCGGTTTTTAAATCTCCTGTAGTTAGAAAATTTTTCTCTCTGTTTTTTTTATAAACAACTTTATAACGAGTTCCTTTGAGATGTTCGTTTTTAATCTCTATTGTTATTAAGCTGAATTGAATTGTAGATAGGACCTAAAGCTAAACGACATGCTAAGGATCTGAAGAAACGAATAGGATAGGACTAGGACCTACCAAATACTTACTAGGTACACCTAGATATCTAAATATCTATCTAGGTATCTATACCAGACCAGCCTACATCTACCCAATAGGTACCTACTACATACAGGGTGTTAATTTAATTGCGTGCCATAGCTTAGGGGGTGTTTCAGTAACGTAAAAGGAGCCCATAAAAAAAAAAAAAAAAACAAATATAAAAAAAAAAAACAATTTTGGAATCATAATAAATACTGACTATTAACTTTTTTATTTATTGACTTGGTTTTTTTTTATATTTCGCATGGGCTCCTTTTACGTTACTGAAACAGCCCCTAAGCTATGGCACGTAATTAAATTAACACCCTGTATAATAATGTAATATAAGAGTAGAATAGACCCGGATAAAAAAGTAAAATGAATGTAAGAGTAATTTGAATCACCTGATTGTGGCACCTGATTCCGTGCTTCGGAGGGCACATTAATCCCTAATTCCTGTCGTCAATAAAATGTCAACCGTAATTATTGCTGTCCCTTTCTGTTCTCTCATGATAGAAAATTATAGTGGTATGGACTTATTATTAATTTAAGTCTCTGGCTGAATCCATCTGATTGTTTGGAATAAAACGGATTCCGTGCTTCGGAGGGCACGTTAAGTCGTCGGTCCCGGTCACTGTTTATATAGTGGTCGTTCCTGGTCGATGTTGCTCTACGTCCGTAGGAATCTTAAAAACCCTACACTATCGTGCGTGACCCCGGCCGGTGCTAAGAGTGCAACAAAAACCGGCTGCTGCACCTGTCCTCTGGACCTCGCAGCAAATAATGCCATACGATAAATAATAATTAGTTAAGTAGTGATTTTTGCAATTAGTACAAATTGCTACTAATGTATGATAAAATCCAGAATACGTATCCACCCACATAACATCAGATAGACTTGAATATTCCTACACACCGGATAACCTGCTAACTATTCTAACTTTCTTGAGGACGGAAGAAATTCAAAGAATCCTCGCCTCGGCCACTCGGCGACTCTGAGGTCCGACCAACTTTCTTCATATGCCAGCTGCAGCCGCTGCCTTTGAGGAGTGGTGCAAGGAACAAGAGATCAACCATAAAAGGAATATAACTTGGTGGTAATATTGGTGCTAATTTATTTTGGCTTGGTCCTGTAACTTTCTCTTGTTCGAATAAAATAAAATAGAGACAACAACACAGCAGTGATTATAATCCTGTCAAAGAGAAGTATATTGCTTTAAATAAGACGACAACATCTAACATGCCGCCTTATTTTAGGCGTGTAACGTCACTTTGACAGGATTTTAATCAGCTGCGGTGATGCTAGCTGTCTCTATTTTATTCAAATTATAGAAAGTGACATGACCACAACTGAATCGCAGGCCCAGCTAGGCCCTGTCAGGAACAATGATCCTGGGCCACAATCGCGTAGAGTCAGCTCAGCCATCGAATTAAGGAACAAGAATTGTAGTAGATCTAACTCGTGACAAATCAAAGTATGAAGTAATAAAAATTCCACAGTTTTTTTTAATTCGAAATGGGTTTTCTCTTGACTCTAGACACTAGGTCAGGGATGACCGCGTCAGAGTCGACGATGGGGTGAGCTCACCCGGAAGATGCCTGTTGGCACCGACGGAACACAGCAAGCTGTTTGGCCCCGGACTCCGGTGAGTGAGAGGGTGGTCGCGAGCCAGGGCGCTTAATCAGCTTATCAAAGTCCATGACTCGTACCGCACTCTGTTGTTCTTGTGCGCCGACCGTGAGGCATAATTTTCGCTTATTTGACGCGTCGGCGCCACTTGTCGACATTTTGCGGCCCTGTTCCGTGACGCCATCATGGTTCGAGTTTCTTTACACGCCAACTGCCTTCGAGATGAAAGGACAAGAAATAGCCACGATGTTTTTCAATAACTTTAGGAATATCATGTTACGAGATCCTTTGCTTGATTACAAAGGCCCGACTCTACATTTCCTGTCAGGTAAAGCTTCCTTTTAATTTAGTAGTAAGTGGAATTAGGTATCGTTATACCTACGCTCAGGGAAAGGGCAGCGGCATCTGGCACATTGGTAACCAATCTTTCTGCCAAGTGTAGAGATTTTGAGCAATCAAATCAACCCTTGATCTGAGGAGATCCATGTCCAGCAGTGGACTGCGTTCTTCCTGATACATACATACATAAAGTCACGTCTTTACCCCTTACGGGGAAGGCAGAGCTTAAAACACCTAATAGTAGGCGTTATTAGCCTCGTCTGACAAACATTGAGGTCAATTTTATATCGAAATGTGTATCGCTGATAGTGACAGTTTGTCAGCCCATCGCCTAAATTACAATACACTGGGCCCGATTCGTAACCATCCCGACTTAACTAAATCTCAACTAAAATATTATTGCCATCCCGTTCTGTTCTCTCATGATAGAAAGTGACAGGTATGGACTTATATTAGTTAAGTCGCGTATTTTGCAACCACGACTTGCTACCATTGTGACCCTCGAATCCCTTTTGCTGACTTCTACAGAATGCCTGGAACAAAAGGCAGCTGGAACATTGTATGTTTTTCTATCGCAGCTCCCAGTCGAGCATGGAAGAAGTTCTCCCTGATGTTGTTTCTTATAATTTTAGTTTTCATAGATAAGAGCGAACGAATCAGAGGAAATTCTTTGATCCCGATTACGTCCAATCAAGTGGATGTGTCGATTATGAAGGCGATGTAATAAACCGTTAAGGAACCAGACGAGCGAACGATATCGGCATTAGCCCGCCACTTTCATTTTCCAAACTAACGCCTCGTATTTATTTAGGAAATTATTAGATAAACTTGATTTCTTTGTTGATGTATAAGATGGGGATGGACTTGACTATGTATCTAATTGGGATCAAAACTATGGGATCAAACTATATCACGAAATTATGACAGTAGACGTGTGATTTGCATTTTGAGTTGAATAAATACTTATCAGTATATTAGAAAAAAATGTAATCAAAAGTTATTCAGTTTTACAGAATAGTTATCACCAAACTACGATTTGAAAATAAATGAAAGTGGGAAGTATGAATCACGTAGTTAGATACGGCGAAAAGCGTCTTACGTTGCGATACGTCTAAGGTAAGCGTAGCTCAGCTCTACCTACTTATAGATCGCCCAAATTTTTGCTGCAGCAAACATTTCGTGAAAAGACCATTACATGTTTATTTCGGGGATGATTTTAATATATTGTACAAAATACGCAAATATACATAAGCTACAGATGAAATATAAGTCCCTCTTTTCCACGGAACATTAAGACTGAGCGGAAAGCGTCCTGCGAGCCAGTTCGCGGTCAGGCGGTCACATTGCTTACAGATTTACGATCTACCTACGACCCGTATAGTCTTTACTACCGACTTCCGTATAAGGACGTATTATACAATTTATCGCCACAACGTACCTACTTACGTGCCAGAACTTATCGGTTACATGGTACAGGAAATCTGGGGCAAATGAAAGGTCGAATCGTGGGGCTATATTTTGGGTAGCTTGAAAATTCCGAGAGCAGATTCTTACACAATAAGTAACCATTTACTTAAATAGTTAGTAGGTACTTCTAAAGCTCCAGTAAAGTAACCAGAAGTTTTCATTGTTTAGCAGTTGTAGGCTGAAAACCAGTCAAAAGTTTTAAGAATGTTGAAATCTAGAAGAGAAGACCTAAGGTTTGAAAACAATGTTGATAAAAAAGATCGAGCCTTAACCTAAAGATATTTATGATAGGAGAAGAAGATATAAAAAAATGGCTTATATTTAATGTGTACTTTTTATAACATGCGCCATTTTGCGCGGACAAACTGTCATTTTGGCGCCACGACGCCATGATGAATTGTTCTGACAGGCTAGGACCCGCTCGTTCCGCGGTTAATTCGTTAAAAACTTGTTTCTCGAACACAGTTATTGAGAGAAATGGCTGCTGTTCACGGGGTTTTAGTAGACGATGTCTTTTGACCTCTAAGGCTCTAACCGACCATCCTTTTAAGTACAAAGAATCAAGTAAGATAGAGAATGCCAGCAGGTTGCAGTAGCAATGGAATGCTAGCTGGATAGTTACCTACATTTTCTAGAGCTAGTTAAACTAGCAGCGCTATCCTATAAAACTTGATGGTGGAAGTTGCGATCCGGTGTGATCGAAACACCTAACTTAGATCGAGTTAGTGCCGATACAAGCACTGGCCGGACCTAGATAGAAATCTGATACCGCTACTATGCATACCTACAAAGTTCTGAACATAAAAATGCAAAAATCACTTTTTATGCGTGAGGATTTTTAGTAACTGTAGGGAAACACAAAAAATACCAGAGCTAGGCGTTTTAGACCCTTACTTGTACCAGCAGCTAAGCTTTCTCAATGTAAAAATTGTATTGTCATCATCATCAATCAATCATCAGCCTGTGACCGTCCAATGCTGGATATAGCTTCTGCTTCTCCCATGCTACGCCACTACGATCGGTCTTCGTTCAGCCGTTCTAAATGTGGAGAGCCCTTATCCCGCGTGTCTGACCACCTGCTAGCGTGAGGACTTGCTCGACAGTAACCAGGGAGCCAACTAACTACCTCTAGTGGTCTGAGTCATGGGCTCTCGATCCGGAGGTCCTGGGTTCGATTCCCAGGGAGGAACACAAAGTTGATATTTGTTAATTTATCACTTTGTGAGATTTTCCCCAGTTTGGTTGGGACATTGCAGGCTGAATCACCTGATTGTCCGAGAAGAAAAAGGATTCCGTGCTTCGGAGGGCACGTTATAAGCCGTCGGTTCCGGTCGCTGTCATTGATAGTGGTCGTTACACAAACCATGTCAGAGGCCTATTAGCTGTGCTATTAGGCGGTTTTTCTGGACAAGCAAGATTTAGCCCGTGTTCTTTTCTTGCCGACACGAAAGAAGAAAAAGAAGCCGTTCTCATCCAATTCTTTTCCCGTTGGCTTACCAATATCATCGCCCCTTACGTTTGCGGATTGTAGCGACTAGTGAATAAAATCATGATTCCCCTTTCCTTATATAGATTTTTACTAAAATAACAATATAACAAGGAGGTGACGCCGCAAAAGTGGTTTGATCAATAACATCTCGTCAGACGACGCCTGACGACGTGACGTGCACTTGCCACGGCGTGACGGCACGTGACGTGAGCGACAGATAAAAGACGTACAAAATGTTACTCCGAATATGGGAGTGTGAGGAATAGGTGTACTAGACTAGATAGATATATATGCATACAGTATTACATAAAGAAGGTCAAGTCACGCTTACAAATCTCACGGGGTAAGCATAGCGTTAGCAGCTTATTTAAAGTGTATTAATCTGTCAAGAAGGGTCTTGCCTAATTCAACTTATTAAAAAAATCATGATTAGTTCACAGTGAGTGACATTTTACCGCGGGAAAATATATCCTAATTCCCACGGGAAAACTAATTAAGCCCCAGGGTGGAAAACTAGCACGCGTAGGTATTGTTTTTAATAAGTTCATAAAATCTAGAGAGCCTTATCTCTAAACTTAATTCACGGTAGCTATTTCCATCCAATGGTTCCCATGATGTGCTCCGAAATATCGGAAATCCAGTCATTTTCCTATCCATCGGTAAATATAATTAAAGCCAGGCTCCACTTAGCGCTCGAAATCTCCGGCGTAGTTAGGACGGCGGCCAAATCCGGTTTCACTAATTGCAAGAGTCGCCGCCGGCTTCGGGACTATTAGGGTTGCCAGGTGAATAGGCTACTGCTGGAGCTGCAGAAACTCCATGGAGTCAACTGAAAATGCCTCTATATCTTTGCTTTATTTAAAGTTAATTGTTAATTATTACCAGCCACAACAGTCGTGCCAGCCACCACCGCTGGACATGAACCTTCCTCTATTCGGTCTCACCAACTCACGACGATTGGTAATTGAGTGTAGTGCGAAATATCAAATTCATACAGAAGATGCTGGACGCCAAATAGCTACTAGCAGCTGTGTTTGTGCTTCGGAACAGTCGTACCTGTCTGTGCCTTTAAACTGTAAAGTTGACAGTTTCTGGGCGTTATTTTTTGTAAAAAAAACTTGACAGATTATTAGAATTTCCGTCCGGCAACCCTGCGGAGTAGACGGGGTTACAACTCTTTTATCTGCTTTTACTTTTAGCAGTAGGTGTGCAACCCTATCCTATTTGTTGGTTCTAGGATTACAATGTTGTCACTTTTTAGGGTTCCGTAGTCAACTAGGAACCCTTAACATTTCGCCATGTCTGTCCGTCTGTATGCCGCGCCCCAAAACTCAGTTTCTCTCTCCTTCAAGTCCAATTGACGCACAAGGCACGAGGCACGACTCGATGAACCCTGGTGTCAGATAGGTATTTCTTACAAAGGGCCTACGACTATTACATAGATTTGCGTAATATTGGCACACACTATAATATATGGGGTGCGCTTCAAAGCATGAAATTATTTTATTTCTCATACTTTCAAGTGATTCAGCCTGTTCAGACTACATAGTGCATATCACAGAAGAGTAAAAGGCGCAGCGACTTCTCAAATCAAATAAGTGGCAGTGGTACATATCAAACAGAGATACAACGCGATAAGAACAACGTAGGAGTTCGTATTAGAAAGAGGGTTAAATATCGACGGGATTTTTATTATTTATTTTTATAGCGTTTCTTTCAGGTTGTGTTTGATATTTCTGTTTAATATCTTGATGAAGATTGATATATTATTTTTGACTGTTATGTTTGTCTCCCGAACCTTGCAGAAGGTAGGTAAAGTAGGTGGTTAGTGCCTTCATGATCAATTTTTCTCTCCCGTCGCGTCGTTGATGGATGGTGACTGATGCTGCGTCACGACCCTTGATCACGGAATATTTATCTAATTAGAAAAATGCTTGTAGAGGAAATAGAATGACGGTTATTCCTCAGACAAGAAAGTAGCTCTTCTGATGACGATGGTACAGACAGATTCCTTGAGGTCACGACTTAACTTATTCTTGACTAAAATTGTTGCTGTCCCTTTCTGTTCTCACATGATAGAGAATGACAGGTAACGATTTGAGTCAAGATTTAGTGATATTGTGCGCATACAAATTGCCCCCGATGAATGCCAGAGCAACACATACGATGATGGGGTCTTAGAATAATGAAGTGGCCTTTGAGCACACTGATTTAAGTTTATTGTCAATAAATCGATCCTGTAATAAGGAGTTTTTACTGACTAGTAAGTATACCAAAGAAACAATAATAAATCGGTTTAAAATAAAGTCAATAAGTAACTGGCATCCAATTTTAAAACTCCATATTTCACTCGCTTATAATAACTTCCGAGTATTATGCTCCAATTTGCAATTTAACCTTTTAAAATTACATCAGTTTTCCTCATGGTACTTACCTACATACTTTATATGCATTTCCATGTAAATTTCTCATTAAATTAAATTTTTTTATAACCGTAAACGCGTATGGCTGCCTACCCGTGCCACAGAGCAGTGGAATTTCCTACAAATTTTGTTGTTGACTGGTGATTTCAAGGTTGGAAAGCATGAAAGTTTTTACTCTGTGACAATATTTTCGTGGTATCGAATTTGCATATTAACAATCTGTGTCGTCACGAGCGTGTTTCGTGAAACAAATATGAAGTCAATTATTTGGTGTAATGCGTCCTTGTGAATATTAACAATGGCTATATATTTTATTTGTAAAGTTTCCCCGACTCGTCGGAGTTGACGATGAGAAGACAGGACCGACTTTTCTGAGCTTCAGAGGTCACTTATATAGGTGGCCGCAATATTATACATAGGTATATACCTACACAAAATCAGGCCTATGTCGCTTTCGGTGTACACCGAGCGCCAAACCAAAAGCCTAATAATTTTGTGGGGTAGGTAATTACATGGTAGTTATTACAGATTTTATATTTTAGTAATGCAATCCCAACGCTTGAATTCCTAATTAGTATAAACAAAAACCCTTTAATTTTTATAAAGTTTTTACGCTCGGAAGCTTTAGAGTACTACTAGTGTATATCTTTGACATTAAATGGCCTTAAAATAAATATTGTAAAAGCTATTTACGTCATATTTGTGTTGTATACCTACCTACCTACTTCACACGGCTGAGTTTTCAGGGTTGGCACGCGCGCGATCCGCTGTCACGAAGAATAAATGGAAATTAATGGAACCCGCATCCGATTGCTAGGGCTGTACAGGTGAATAGAAGGGTTTATATTTTAAATATTAATTAATATTTATTTTAGATATACCATGAACACAACTCGCTACTTGAATAAAGGCTGATGTACACGGGGTCAGTGACTGGCGCCAAAAATTCGTATGGGAATCTAGAAGTCAGCGCAGCGCTGGCGTCACACAGCTGACTTGTAAATTCCTATACGAACTTTCGGGTCACCGCTGACTTGTCTTGGTTTCGGCGCCAGTCCCTGTGTAAATCCGCCATAAGGACGTTTTATTTCATACCAACAACAGTACATGTAAGTATAGTTAATGCGGCTCAAAACATTTTGTAGTAGCAACCTATTGGCATACTTAGCTACCAATATGGTAACCACCGTCTGCTTATCAGGTAGAAGGCTAACCCTTTTTCAGGACGTGTACTTCAGTGAGAGAACAGGAACAGATTTGAGGGCTCTTCTGTTACCAATATGCCTTGGAGAGGTTTATAATCACTATCATCTTCTGGATGAGCTCGCTTTATCGCCGCTTCTCTTGACTCTAAATACCGCTTCTGGTAATATTTGTCTACCAATGTTATTCTTCCATGCTGGACTGGGAGTGATAGAAAAACGTAGAATGTGCCAGCTGCATCTCCTCCCGTGCATGCTGTAAAAATCAGCTAAGGGAATCGAGGGTTTCAGTGTATTGCAATTTAGGCGATGGGCTGACAACCCGTCACTATAGCAATATACATAATCATCATCTGTATTAGCCCTCGAAACTTGTCAGACGTGGCGGAACAACCTATGTTTAGGTCGTTTTTGCTCTGCCTACCCCATTAGGGATATAGGCGTGATTTTATGTATGTATGTATGTTTTCGGAATATTAATTTCGCTTCAAATTTTTTGTTTGTCACCAACCCTACAGTTAGCAGACGGTTTGCAACGTCGTGCCTGAACCCTCATCATCACAACCTGATTCCACACAGTTGTTGTTAGCAACAAAACATCCTTTAAACAACTCCATTTTTACATCCACACTGATTTTTTTTTTAGTGACCATACTCAAAGTTAATATGACAAACATATTTCTTCTATTGCCAATTTGTATAAAAGTGCAAAGTATTTGTAGATATTCTTTGCTGTAACGACAAGAAAATAAGGTATTCCAGTTAGCCAACCAATCTGTTTGTAGGCGATTTATAAAATATACGAATTTCTCTTCATAGAAATGTTATTAATAACCCAACTGAGATTAACTTCTCAAAAACTCAACCAAGTATATCAAAAATAATAAAGGACACTCGATTTTCTACAATAATTCCTCTTTAGAGCTTTCTAATTTCATAAAAATTACTTTTATGCTTCGATGGTCAGTTGAGGTATAAATTAAATTTTTGTTAAGGAAAAAAGGGAAAATAAAATAAAATAGTCGTAAGATGAGTCTGAAAACAGCAGCTTATAATGGAACGAAGTTAAGGCTCATACTGCATCCAAAGAATAATGGAGATCTGTTATCATAGGTCCACGCTGCGCTTTCTGTTAGGGTCCATTTTAGTACTTACTCAAGGAATAACCATATACCTATCTACCCATCACCATATCCATAATGGTTGGTCCTTCCCACCTTACGCCATTTTAAGGCTCGTATGTATAATCAGCTCTCAAGAGTGACAGCGAGTTTGAGTTCGTATCAGAAATGTCATTCCAGTACAAAATTACCTGTCAAATCCACACTCAATATTGCTCTCAATCTTGAGATCGCTTTATAAATACGAGCCTAACTGATCGAATTACGAGCGGCTCTGTCTCTACTTATGGAACCTTACTTCCACCGAAAACTAGCGCCAAACAACTTGGTATAAAAAACACAAAGGACAGAAAAACAACATTTATAAATTTTAGAAAACCAGCACTCGAACTCGAACCCGGAATTTTATTCCTCCTGTAAACTAATAGAAAGTCTTACAGGTACAATGTAAGCGGGTTACGAGTTTTCTATTTAGCGGTGTTTCCGGTTCTATTGTTTTTTTTTTTGTTGTTCTCATTCCCTCATCGCTTCCACTCGCGACGGAAATTGGGTTATTGCTCTTTGTTACCTCCACATTTCGATAATCCTTTTTTGTTTTTGACAGTCCTGGTAAAACATTTATCAATCATTTTTCGGAAATAGCGTTATTTGGAATGTCTAAGGATACACTGTAATATTATTTCCGATCTGATAATTTTGTAAACTTACAGGCGAACATGAGCAATTTGTGTTTCGGAAGGTACGTTAATCTTTTAGTTCTAACGAGAAAAAGTTCATGAAAGTGTCAGGAAAAAAATTCAAAAATCTTGATGTAGATATTTTACAAGTCTGTAGGTAGGATAGAAGTGCCTCTGTGGTCTAGTGGTCTAAGCTGTGGGCTCGATTCCCAGGGGGGGAACACAAAGTTGATATGTGTCAATTTATCACTTTGTGAGGTTTTCCCCAGTTTGGTTAGGACATTGCAGGCTGAATCACCTGATTGTCCGAAAAGAAAAAAGATTCCGTGCTTCGGAGGGCACGTTAAGCCGTCGGTCCCGGTCGCTGTCTTTGATAGTGGTCGATACTGAAACCATGTCAGAGGGTTATAGCTGTGCTACTAGGCGGTTTGAAAACTCTGACACCGGGGTTTATCGGGTCGTTGTTCGACTCGAAAATCTACTCGCTAAGAAGAAGAAGGATAGAAGCAGCAACCTACGTACTCTAGGCAAGGTTGTAGTTAATAAATCTCCCGGGCACTCATATCTGGATACATTCGGGAACATCATCTCGTATGTGTCAGCACAACAGGTGTGCGTCGATCCCTCTGACATTTCATTTATCAGATTCACTAATTACTCGACCCGACAGACCCTGAGAGTGCTTGGGACCTTAGGGTCACTGCAGACAGGAGGCACTCGTGCATTCATCGTGGTTGGTTACTTAGTAGACATTTGATGCTCAATTAGTAGATACACTTTACTGCATCTGAGGGCGATTCGGCGTTGGAAACGACACGATTTAATACATGTAATTTTTCATCATGAGAGAAGAGAAAGGAACGGAAAAAGTTTTAGTTCAGATTTAGTTTTTAGCGAATTACCCTCTATCAAATATTATAATGTATATTCTTCTTTGCCTCTATATATCATCTAATCTAAAAGCTACGTGGGCAGGTCGTTTGCTCAACCCACACAATAAAATAAAAAACAGAAAATTATGCTCAAATCAAATCCTCCGCAATTAAAGCCCTCTAGGAGAAAATAAAAAATATTGTTTATGGCACATAAATAAAATAATTACAGAGGCAGACACATAACAGAAATAGTTCAATTTATGTCGCCTTATTGTGGTGGCAATTTCTGCTAAGCAACGTTTGTTGTTTCTTTTTTGTTAAGCTAAAAGTGTGACTGTCTCATGTCTGCGTACACCTCAATAATAATAATAATAAAGTATGGGGTGTGGGATGTGGGGGTCAACTCGTAAAATATAAAGAGGAGCGTAATCGCAGGACGGAAGTGACCGCATGAGCGTTATTCAAAGTTTCTAGGGTTGAACAATATTATATGAACAATGCTAATTAAATCGTCTGAACAATTTTTTTTTTTGAGTCACATCCCAGACAAAGGCAATTATTAAAAAAAAAACAGAAAATATAATGAACACAGTTATCAACCTACAAGTTTTGGAGTATGAGTTACAATCTTCAAACAGGTTTGTGCCAGCCCTAACAGATGACTTAGGTTAAGTCATACCCGCAGCTCATGTTACTTGTAATTGGCTTTCGCCTCGTAAACCTGAGCCTCATTTTCGTTTCCTCTATAGTGAAATACTGAAGTATATTTCATACCTAATTCTGGGATTTATGTCTTACTTATAGTCAGTCGACCAACATCACTAGGTACCGAAGATTAAGATCGGTTGTAATTGTAATCCGACATCACTCTACCTACATCGTTCCCGGCAAAAATCCTGAGCAATGACCGCGACTGCGCAAAAGTGAATTTCTTCTGAAGAGAAATTTTAAATGCGCAAATCTCCCGCTATGTCATTCAACGCTGAGGATGTTTTCCAGGATCTCTTTTTTTCTTCTTCTATGCACACCATGCAGACACGGGGGGAGGGGGACCCTGTCTGTCTATCTGGCTTGTAATGCGGTTGCGAGGCAGCCGGCGTGTGATTACACAATTTGTGCTGACGGTGACGCCGCCGTGCTGATGGGTTCTTTCGCTGCTTAGCCGTCTTCATTCTTCATGCAGGCAGAATCAAATAAAAAAAAAATGGATTCAAGAAAAATAAAAACTAATTATTATAAGGGACATCACAACTGTTATTTAGGTTAGATTTTCAAATTCTAAAATATTAACAAGTATTTTAAAACATTAACAATTTCTCCAAAAAAAAAAAAATTACATGTTCTGACTTCAGCCATATAGTTTATAGCTATCGGTACAATACATAAACCTAATACTCAAACCCCATGTTTATAAAACCAATGTCAAACTCATAGAGATTTGATGGTGAAATTGGTAATCTCCGCCACCCTAATAAGTATACCGCGTGGCGTGCAGTTTTACGCAGTTTAATGAGAAGGCGTTCACCGTGAAATACGTTGGAAATACGTCTTCATGGGTGGATGTGGCAGCTTCCTGCAATTACAAATTACGTAGACATGGGGAATACGCAAGTGCTTTAAGCTAAGTGAGTGAGAACACAGAATCGCCGCCGCCAGTAATTTCTAATTTGTTTGTGGTGACAGCTTTGCTGCGTACGGCAGGCACAAAATATTATCTTAGGCAGCGGATACAAAACGAAAAATACCACTCTACATCCAAACGAACCACTGTATTGACCAGCCATAACTTTACGTAGACCAGCTTAGCAGAAAGTTTGACTCCAAGATAAATTATCTAATATTTCAGCAAGATAAAGCGAACTTCGCAACAGCTCTAAATAGGCCTCTGGGAATTTGAGTCCGAAGCCCACAACTATTTGAATAAAAAATGAATCGAAGACCGCAGGTGCCCTGTCCGACTGTAGGTTATGAATTCGATTTAGAACAATGATATTTATAGCCGTAAATAAATTATACTGAATTGGATAAATATCCAAATAAATATGGGTGTATATGAGACTTTTACAATTAATATTTCAATACTTGGTTTAATCTAAGTTGGTTTAATCTATAATCAATATCCTTTGATAATCTCTTGTACTGGTGGACCTCTATTGCCAAAATTCAAAATACTATTTAAGTATATTTAGTTAGATTTATATTCAAAAGCAAAGCATTTTTAGGCCCGTATTTATAATCAGCTCTCAAGAGTGACAGCGAGTTTGAATTCGTATCAGAAATGTCATTCCAATACAAAATGACCTGTCAAATTCGCACTCAATATTGCTCTCAATCTTGAGATGGCTTTATAAATACGAGCCATAATATACCAACATGTATTGTGTCTCCAAAGTAGTTCAATTTTAACATTTTAAATTTAAGTAATTGGCAAGATGAGCTGAACAATTTGGAAAACATGCAATTTTCTTTTAGTGAAAATACCTCATACGTACTTTTAATTGCCTGTAGGGTAGTAAAAGCAATATTGCTTTATCTCCTTCATTTTCTTGATACAAATTACAACTTCATATTACACATAAAACACGCAACAATTTATCCAGGGACATTAATATTTTATGACTAAATGAGTAACTGAACTAAGTACTAGTCAACAATCAAAAGCCCATTTCTACGACCGCCATCTAATAAAACTATTAATTACTGCTATAATCTGGCCCTTAGTTCTATAATAGTGCTACAGTGGTTCGAAATATTGCTTATGATCACGCATGAGTAGGGCTGAACCAAATTATACTGCTAGCTCTGTGGTCAAGGTTTGAACCATAGGGTGGCTTCCACGCAGAGGTCAAAGTACACATTTTGTGAGCATGTAATTTCTGAATCGCGTAATAGACATCAGACATGGTTTCTGTAACAACAAATATCGAAAACATGAATGGGGTCCAATTAGTCCACGTGAACCCAGCAAGCTTGTTAGACAATCACATTATTTTTTTTGTAAACCAAACTGACCAAATCTGAGATTAGCGACTTGTGTATCTCCGTGAAATCAAACTCACGATCTCTGGTAGTTCCAGCCCAAAGCTCTGACCCGAATGAGTGTATGCAGAGTCAGATCAGTGATTTAATTTCAATCTTGTTACAAAAAAGGCCCAGCCCTACTTTGGATTGCGTATTATAAGTTCTTTTTAACAGCAAGGTGACATGTGAGACGTTTTGGACATTACTCATACAGCGAATGGAAACTGGGGTAAAGAGGCACATTAGTTTTCTCTATGTATTTTTTTTTTAATATTAGTTAAACTACTTAACGATTAAAATTATGCAATGCACCACTAACTAGGTACTTCATATCATTATCAAATCTTCATTCAACCCTTTACAAGGCATTTTTGATTTTTTAACTTCTACAAAAAACGCTTCATTCTATAGGAGACATCATGGTCAGAATTATGTTTTCAAACAAACGCTCTCAATCCCTCCATCAAATAGTCTCAACCTGTGGTCGCAACCGATATTGCTACAAATGCTCTAATTTTCTATTATTTGTGGTTGTGAATAAAGTTTTTCTATTTCCATTTATTCATCAACCACAAATAATCGAACCTTAGAGCGTTTTGTAGCAATATCGGATGCGACACAGGTTGAGACTATTTGATGGAGGGATTGTCCAAAACTTGCGTCATACATTACAGAGAAGAAAAACGAAAAAAACCCGTTCGTATGCAAACTACGAGACACATGAATGGATGTAGGCGTACGTATTATTCCCTTATAAAAGGAAATATAGGGATGTTGCGTAAACTATTGCGTATTGCGTTGCTTGATGTTGGTTGATATAGAAGAGAAACCGCGAGGAAATGTTTCTTTTTTGCGATGGGTTAGCTACGATCGAGACAGAGTTGATTATAAAGCGCGCTCTTCCAAACAAAACAGTTTACTCGTATATCGATGTATTTATACGAAAATAAATAACTTATGAGCACTCACCTGATCAAAAGTGATCTTATCACCATAGCATAGACGCCAGCAGCTGCAGGGATAACCTGACGTCACGGATTAACAAACCGATTCTCTCGACCAGTTCAGATAAAAGTTAGCCAATCGGGAGGTCGGTAAAGATGCTGAGCGTCTTATTCCAAGCCTCAGCCAGGATGCTCGGAAAATTATGTCTGCGAAGAAGAAATTTAGGTGAACTACCAGGAAAGCATAAAACAGAAAAGCCAGTAAATAAATACACTGCGATAAACTAGCCGTATTGGCAGCAGTCCAATCCTACATAACGTGACACTTGACCCTCAGCAGACCAATGGACTATTAAATTTGCATTCCGATTTTTACACGCTTTTCATGACTCTACGTGTAAAGAAGCGTACGATGTTACATCAGTGTAAAAAGGCTGTGAAGTGCCTAAAAATATTGCTGGTTTAGATTTAAAGGTCAAGTTTGTTTTATAGTTGCTGAATTTGAATACGGCCTTTATCTATTCTTGTAAAATAGGCAAATAACGCTGATGTTAAACAGTTAATCACAGACAAACAGTAAAAATACACACAGAGTTTTTACCCTTAATAAAACCTTTCGTACACTTGAATGCAAAAAAAGAGTATGATTACATTGGTAACTCTAGTTTTATTTTGCAACAAACAGTTTCCAAAGATAGGTGACTATATATCGGTTTAAGACAGCACATAAAAGCATTTTTATATGTTGCTCATACAAAGTAGTGGAGAAATACGTCATTGCATTCCCCCATCTTGTATTTTTTCTTGGATCCAATAAAAATTTCCTTATTAAGTCCAACGAAAGGTTATTAATATTTTTAAAGACTTGTCACATTTAAATCAGAAAAAGTAATATTTGATACAAAATCAACAGTTGCTTTCACAATCCTTTTTCTCATCTCAAAGGGGAACTTGCTAGAAAGTGCCTATGCAGATGACGTACTAACACGCTCGCCCCGATAAATAGTCTTTACTCCAATACGTCATAGCTAGCACCATTAGAGGTTACATGCATTGAAGTATAATGTATACCTAACGCTGTCTGCTAATGTTCGGCAGTAGAAAAGAGGCTATAAAAGTAAATTATGGGCTCGTTCGTCTACAGGCTGCTTTGTCCTCTAATTTATCTGTTACATTATCTACTTTGCTGATCCTGACTATACCAACTTTGACCTCATATTCTGTTCGAATATTATATTATATGGACTTGTGTGACGTAAACAGATTTTTTCAATGCTTCAATTTTGTTTTTGGTTTTGGAATTGCTTGCCTCCATGTTGGATTGGAAGCGAAAAAGAGATGGAAAGTGTAAAATCCTACAAAGGGGACCGAAGGTTTCAGCTACATACAGATACAACAGTATTACGTTGTCCTGTCTGAAAAAACCCCTAAAAAATTAGAAGTGGCGAAAATGGCTGTTTATTAAAGCTCTATCAAATTCTTTAGATATTTCAGAAGTATGTGAAAGCATTTTATCGGAGATAAGTACATTTTATAAATAAAATAAATGTTTATTTGAAAAAAAAACAAGGGTAAAAATGTAAAATGAGCTAAACATTAAATAAATTCATCAAAAATGTGTAAAATATATTTAGATTAAGCAGAATTAGCAATATATTCTTTTAATCCGAATAAAATACCACTCAGATCACGCTCATTAGATATGCTCAATCGCGCTTGTAAAAAGAAAATGGAGAGAAAATAAAATTGTAAAACCTTTTCAAATCAAAGTCAAACAATCAGAGTTTTCAAATAGAAATGAGAGTGCAAATAGAAGATCTTGGAAAGGTCAACACACACTGTAAAAAAACGAACTGAAAATCGACGGTTACTACAGATGAATACTACATTGCTACTTTGATTCGTAGGTTTTATAATAATATTGGAAATCAAGCCAGCAATATAGTTGAAACTCTACATCAGAATACGTTTAGTAGTCTGTGCGATGGTCAAGTTCATGACCTAACACTTGAAGGTTTAGTTCTATAAAAGGTCTTATAAAGTTTGAGGTGTTAAAAATATCTCTAAGTAGTATTACTAAAACCTTTCGAGTGCCATTATTACTTAATGCGTATTACTTGACCGTCTATTTTTTCCAACATACTTAAGAAAGAGTATTGCAAAAGAAAATAAAAGTTATATCACAATTTTTGCTAATCTGTCTGTACTTAGTTGGAGTACTAAAACACACAATTTTTATTCTATTTTTCGTAATAGGTCAGTAAAATAATCTGATGTAGCTATGATTTAACCCACATAACATAAGCAAATCATAAATTGTATATCTCGTGAGAAACTAACCCACGGCCTTCAAAACTAGAGCCCTAGGCTCAAACTGCAAGACCACAGAGGTATAGAGTTACAAGACATTCGTAGGGATGTTTCTGAGCCAATGTTTCTGCCATTTGGACGCACTCCAATATACACACAAATGATATTCCACCCGCGGTAAATGTTCAAATAAAGAAGTTTGTTTTTTGCAAAACAGACTCCTTAAAAAGCGCTTAATGGTCTCCTTGCATTGCTGTTATATTTTTAGTGCTTCTTTTAGTATTATTTTCTGGTCTGGAGCGTCTGTAAGCGCTTGGTTATTGTATTTAAAACATTGAGCTTTAGAATAGTGTAAAAAATAATATCCTACCACGTGGTTGCCAATTCTACTAAGTATTGTAATAATATAAAGAAAACAGCTACGTTTATTGGGTAATTTTTTTCTGGACAACTCACAAGGTATATTAAATAGATTCAAGCCAAACTGTTTTGATTTTAAGTTTTGATTGAAGAGCAGTTTTATTATGAGAAAAGTTCCAATTAATGTCCTAACAAAAAACATTTTAAAGAATTTTTAATAAATTCAACACTTTCTTTTATACATCTTATCTGGAATCTGATGAAGGCATGTTTATTTCAAGAACATCATTGTTCCGCCGTGTAAAACTGTCGGTGCCATCAGGTAAAAGAGCCTTTGCGGACGAGTGCCCGGCGTAATCGAGCCACGAATACGTAATGGGAGGGATTTTTGCGGACATTTTTGGGACACTTACCCTACGGTGAATATTATGAATATCATCAGTGTAGGCACGTTTTTATCCCTCGTGGGATATAAAAGGATGAGTAAAATAAAATTTTCATCCCATCTATTCGAAAACGACGACTTTAATCGCATATAAGTGCGCCTAAAGTTGATGCTTCTAAGCGACATAGGTACTATTACTCTACTCTTTGCTAGAGACTGTCCCAGCAGGGTAAAAATGAGATTTTAATCCTCTTTATGGAAATAAGTGCGATTAAAAGAACTTTTAATCGCACTTTTTGAATTTGGAACCTCTTTTTCTTTTTTCTTGATTTGGCATGACTGACGCGGAGTGAAAACAAAATAGTTAGATGTCGAATTCAAATCATGGTACACTGGCTGGTTAGACTGAGCGACGGCTGATAAAAAAAAAATTGAAAATGCACGAACTACACGGCACGAGTGGGCAGCAGGGTTTTATAGGGAGCCCGTGTTTTCGACTCTTTTTACGAATTATTAAATATTCAAAATGAGGTCTTCTAGCAGTGAAATTACCTATAACATTCTTATTCTATTATATTTAAATTTACAAGTGTTAGTTAGGCGCCTTTTTTTCTCATAGAGGGGGATGAAAAGTAGAGTGTATCACTCGGGAGCAAAAATATTTTTGGCTCGGGCGACGTACTTTGAATCCCTCGCTACGTTCAGGATTCTACTTTAGAATCCCTCGCTACGCTCGGGATTCTACTCTAGAATCCCTCACTTCGCTCTGGATTCAAAAAAACGCCCTCGCCTTAAAAATATTATTTTACTCCCACGTAATAAAATCTACTATTAATTAGTCTAGCTTTGAGCACGAACTCACACCTGTGTTCGTAACTTAATTAACAGTTTGGCGAGTCACTATGTTCTGGGTTGCAACAATGTGTTATATTCTGGGAAATGTATAATACTTATTACTTAACTTTTAATAATAAAGGTAGATATTTGTATGAGGATTTATTTTGGGAATATTTTGTTTTTCGTAAAATGATTGCTAGCTACGCCGTAGCAGTCTGCTACGTGATGCTACGACAAATTATTAAGATCGTACGGTACAAACAGTCAGTCACTACTACTTACAATATTTTTTCTTCTTTCTAACCCAAGAGATTCTCATTTCTTCAATGCTGGACTAAAAGAGATAGAAAACATAGAATGTGCCAGTTGATTCTCTACCCGGGCATGCTGTAGAAGTCAGCGAAGGGATACGATGGTTACAATGTAGGTATTGTAATTTAAGCGATGGGCTGAAAATCTGTCACAATGACGAAAACGCCTATTGTTAGGCGTTTTATGCTCTGCCTTCCCCGTAAGGGATAAAAACGTGACTGTATGTATATCATGTAGATTCTCATTAAAAAAATTACGTGCTATTCAGTGCTATTGTACAACTTTTTACGAGACTTAAGACACGTCAAGGTGTTTACGAGTCATATATCATCATCATTTTTGTGACCGCTGCATTATAGGTAAATTATAACACGCCGTGCTATAAGGCATTATAACCCCGCGACAACGCCGAGTAATTGCGCTATAAATTACCATTTGTTTAGGAATCCGTTACGTTACGTACGTGAGAAGACGTATTACGTTTATGTCTACGATAAATTCCGCGATAATGTGTTTTTAAGTACTGGTCCAAGGTTTTTGTTAATGTTTTCTCCGTGTGCTAAACGTGTAGTAAATGTTATATTGCTATTCCCAAATTGTACTGCAACCTTGTGCGAATTCAACCTATTTAGAGGATGTACTGTGTACTGTACACTGTACAGTTTAATAATATCCCGTTTATGTGTTACCCAATCGTTTGGATAATCTTAGGAACTACAATTAACATTTTTTTAATTTTTTATATTCTGAAAAGACACCAAATTGTTTCCGGTGAATCTTACATAAAATACCTATTTCTCATTAAAAAAAAATGTTTCCGGGTAAAACAAAACACTCCCCTGGATCGTTCCTTTAATCCTTTAATCCTCAGTTCGGTTCGTCTTTACAAAATTATGAATTTTAATGTATTTGGAGATTTATTGAGAGGCCACTGAAATCGGAACCTAAAGAAAATATTTAAATTTAATTTCTTTTTTCAGGCGACACGCATGACACAGCGCAGTCGGTGCCTTTCCTCCTATGGAGAGGGTTTAAAGTTCGATTAGGTACTTCCAGCTATCTTAAAGATGCATAGTTAATGCAGCCAATGCTGTAAGAACAAGACCTGATTAAAATTATCGCTGTCCTTCTCTGTTCCCTCTTAATAAAAATTACAGGTGGCCTTATATTTAGACTTGTGTTATATGCAACACCGAATCCCCCTAAATATCATCTTGTGCTTCTTTTTTTTTTTTAAAAAAAACCGATAGATAAGTCTAATGTGTTGCAAACATACTACAAAAACTAGTTTTGCAGAAAAAAGAACGTGTTTTTTTTTTCTTTTCAACGTGTCTATTACATTATAATAACGGACACATACAAAAGTAAGAACAGACTCCAGCAAGATGTTAAGAATACCACCGTGCACTTAGTTTAACATGGATGTACTTACAGCTGATGGAACTGACTGAGATAAGGAGACAAGGTAAGGTCTTTACAAAGCTTGCAACCAAATCAAGATCGTGATACAATGGCCTCAATTCACGCCGTCCAGTTACTAATTCTAATTCTTAGTAGCGCTGTCACTTTCTTAACATTGACATAAGAACAGGATAGCAAACAAATACGTGAGTTTGACATTTCTTATCTGACATAAGACTGCTTAAATTAAATAAAATTAGTGAGCACGCTCTATGGTCATTCCTTATTTAAAGCGCCGTACGTCAAATTAAGAATGTCAAAGTCACGTGTTTGTTTGCTATCCTGTTCTTATGTCAAATTTAAGAAAGTGACAGCGCTACTAAGAATTAGAATTAGTAATAGTGCGTCCTGAATTAATACCAATACAGAACTTTATTAACTATGCAAAAAGATAGACATTTTCATGTCACTAGCGAGATACATAATCTTTCTTTTTAGAAGAAGGTACCTACACCACAGGGTCTTAAAACAATCAATTAAAAATTCATAACTTTTCTAAAAAGTTTCTAAAATTTCGTATACACGATTTTTCTTTTTAATTTATAATATCTTTTTTTTTTTTTTTTCACGAGTCGCAGCCACCTTTCAGATCGGATCTAACGTACTATCATATTTGTAAAATGTCTCTTCCAGTACATTTCAATATCCCTGGCTGCATACATTTGCTCGCGAGACAGGACACGGTGAAATTTTGCACGGAAACATTGAATAATTCCTGCAAGAACTTGCCTCAATGAATTCTTGAGGAACACTGAGCTGAGAGGGTTGCTGCATTTTGGGTAAGCGAACTTTAATGAGCGTATTTTTGGGTTTATCTTGAATTTAATCTTAAACCATTTTCTTGTATGGTTTCCTTTGGATGTTAGTTCGTATCTAGGTTTTTATTTCCTTGATTAACACTGACTGAGTTTTTTTAAATGTTTTGTTTGAACTAGAGGTGACCAAGAGAAAGACAAAATATGGAGCATGCTCAGCTCACGCAGAAGGTTCAAACATATTCGATAGAACACAGAATGTTTAGATGAAGACGCTTTTAGGAAGCTATAAAATTTGACTCTTACACGCCATATATTTTTGAGAATTTAGCTTTCCTTCCACTGACATACGGATTAATGTTATATTTTGATTATTTTCACCAATTTATTTTACGTTTTTTTTTGGATTTTTGTCCGTCAAAATTATAGTGTCTATAGAACATAATAAGGTAGATTATAAATCCTATTCCCTTACACCCGGTATATCTTGAACAAGTATCTCAATCCATGGCTTGGGCAGCCAATACCTGGTAACAAGGAAGGGGCGGGAGGGGAGGCAGTTAACTAGTTTAGTTTAGCACCGCCCGTCTGAGAAACCCGGGCAGTGGATTAGAAACCAGCGGTACCTAAATGGTTCACGGATTAATTAATGAACATAGTTTTATAAAATCAAGTTATCTATTTTGATAAAAGAGATAAAAACGTAAATATAAGTAGGTATTTACGTTTTTCTCTCTTTTACCAAATTGATGTGAACATGATTTTTGTAGCTTCACTTATTCTACGCTGCTTTAATAATACAAGACAAAAATCGTAATAGTTGTATAAAACCTAAACATATCTGACCTGAAAATGGTGTATTTTACAAAACTGCCCACTAAGGCCAGCACGCACTGCGATTTTTTTCGCGCGAATTTTTTCCGCAAAAATCTGTGATGTATGGAGTTGTATGAAGCTGCACGCACTCGCGGAAAAAAATCGCGCGAGATTCTTCATACAAATTCCCCCCCGCGCCCCACCCGCGATTTCGCGCGAGAGAAATCGCTGTGCGTGCTAGGCCTAAAATGTAAAAAGTGTATCATTATGATTTTTTGGCTTGAATTACTTCTGGAAAGAAGGAGTAGTAATGATATTATAGCTGTAAAACTGTACGCAAGATGTCGCTAGCGTCCACTCTTGATCTTGACGATCTAAGAAGCAACTAGTCATTAATTTCGCCGCCCAGGACAAGGTTCGCAGAAGCTTAGTTGGGTAAAGCGTTGGGACGGTATTCCAAAGAAGTAGGTTCAAATCCTGTCTGCTTAAACTGAATCCCTCTTTTGTACCATAATGGCGTTGAATAATGCCCAATACCCATGAGCATAGAAAGAATTGAGCACAAGCCTTAGACAAAGGTGTCACTTCGTAAACCAATAGTAATTGATTTGGGTCTCGGCTGAACAAATATCCGTACGGACTGTAGTGATAGTACAAACAATGAGAGAATAGCGATGACATGAAATTAGATAATATTATTTTTTTACCAAATTTCTTAATTTACATTACAGAATGTATAATTAAGGATACAATGTGACTTTCTTTATGTACGTCAATTCCCTCACATAAGTATTCAGGCAAGTTGCACACCAATTAACATATTTATATTCCCAGTAAAAATAATTTAATAATTTAAAGAAAACCGCCTACGCCTATTTCCTACTGAAATCAGATTGAATAATAAAAAATATTCATACTTATTTTCTAATTATTTTAATTGGTTTACAACACGCCTGAATACTTATGTGTGCTTATGTGAGGGAACTGAGTATGTACATCTGTTCGCCTCCATCTTCGACTTGTACCGCTGTCGGGAACCCGTTCTAATTACTGTTAGACAACTAACGCGGCTCCAATTCGGAGTGACGGACGTTTTAGCAGATTACACGCGTCGTTTACTTGCAGATTCAACATAATTACTCACACGTACGTACATAAAATCACGCCAGTATCCTTTACGAGTAGAGCAATGGCATTTTCGCCACATTTAGTTTCAGATAGGATTAGTGGATATTAAAAAACATGAAACTTTCAAAGAGTTCCTAGTAGAATACGGAACCCTAAAACGTATGATCACAAAATAACGTTAAAAAAGTTTCTTCTCAAAAAGGCATGAAGAGATTTTCAGGGTTGGTTACAATAGGCGATGCTTCAGGAGTCTATCAATATTTATAGTATACATGGTCACAAAATAACGTTAAAAAAAGTTTTTTTCTCAAAAAGGCATGAAGAGATTTTCAGGGTTGGTTACAATAGGCGATGCTTCAGGAGTCTATCTATATTTATAGTATACTTACTATTCTTTACTACGACGACTACAACGCGTAGCTTGCGTCTACGTACGCAGTCACATCTTCGTAGCGTATGTTAGCGTAGATAAAATGCTAATGAAGTCTGTCTTCTAAAATGTATTTTCAGAAAATCCGGCGACAATTGTAAAGCTAGAAAATAATCCGGTCACTGACAAAATGACCCCAGAAACATGACAATCAGAGCGACGACAATATGTCAAAGTGCAAATCTGAGTACGATATGAGGAAGTCGGGGTAAAGTGGCCAAATTTGGCCCCCGCCGGCAAACTTATTTACTGGGGTAAACTGGTATATTGCGGCCCGCGTTCCTCCCCACAATAGGCATATAATGAGAGCGTAACACTCGGAGGAAATATATTTTTCCTCTTACATCGTTTTTGTGGAGCATTTTTGTGGTGAAATCGTGTAACTCGAGTAGTGGTGGGTAAATGCTGGTTTAATTTGAGATGGTACGTTGTTTTTATAAAGTTGGGTTGGGTTATTTAGTTTGGAATGGGATCTACTTTGGTACCTCTTAATTGTTTGGTTTGCTCAGGTCCGGCTGAACAATAACTTTTTCTAGAATCTGAATCTAGATAAAATAAATTACGTACCTAAATATTCAAACACTTATAAAATTGCAAACTTTTACATTAAAATGTAGGAACCAAATTCTATGATGTTTCAAACAAATATTGGACTCTAAAGATTTTATGCGATGAAAAATACCAAAGAATATCACCTACTGTTACGTTCGTGAGCGCTGCAAAAACAAAGTAATTTTTATCTGGAAGTCAATCCTGTTTGGAAACGTGAACCGTTTTTATTACCGAACGATAGGTGCTATAAGAGTCGTAGTGACCTATTTCTTTTAGGTGACTTTAATTTTAGATTTATTATTTTCTCTTTACATTTTGGTCTGGATGCTGGGACACCTATTTATACATGACCAAGTGTTAAAGACTATATTGGAAGGAAAGATTGAGGGGAAAAGAGGAAGAGGCCGACCGAGAAGAGCTTATATGGACCGAGTCAAAGAAAAGAGAGGACAAGTCACATAGAGAGGTTAAAGCATACACCAACAATACTTCCTACTATAATCCAGTTGTTAGAATGTGCCGTCTCTACAACGAGGCATCTTGTAATCACGAACTTGATATCTTCGATTCATGGCCTTACTATTTTAAGAAGGCTGTTACAGATGTCCTCAAATAATCTACCATCCAAATTTAGAATAAGTACAAACTTTTTTAAGATCACTTATGTGACTGATTTTTTAAAAAACCTAAATTTTGTTTTGAAAATGTTTATTGTAACAATTTTATCATGCTGATAAATACGTTTAGGGTCTCAATCTAGTTTAGATATAAATGTACAATTATTTCATTCATGTACCGATTGTCACCTGTTGTATTTTCCAAATAAACTAAAATAAATAAATAAATAAATAAAATAAAGAGAAGGTAGAATCCCTAGAAAGTTGGCGATTAAAAGCTCTTAAATTTATGATGATGATTTCTTTTATGCTGGACTTGGAGTGATAGAAAAACATAGAATGTGCCAATCGCATCTCCTCCCCCCGGGCATGCTGTAAAAACCAGCTAAGGGATTCAAGGGTTTTAGTGTATTGCAGTTTTAGGCGCTGACAACCTGTCACTATAGCAATATACATCATAATCATCCGTAATAGAATAACCCTCAAAACTTGTCAGACGTGGCGGAACGACCTTTGTTTAGGTCGTTTTCGCTCTGCCTAACTCATTAGGGATAAAGGCGTGATTTTATGTATGTTTTTATGTATGTATGATTTTGTTCTGAAAATATCTGTGTTATACTCTACCAATGTACCTAAAGCTCTACCAATCTCTCAGTGTTCTTAAAAGCACATCAAATTAACGATGCGTGTTTATAGCACAGGTTATAGGAATAATAGAGTACTTTTATAGCGACAGATATAAAAAAGTAGGTAGGTATATAGATAAGTGGTAAGTATCTAAGGTATTCCTAAAATCGAAAGAAAAATAACAAATCGTAAAATATGTAAAATGTCATCGGTCTAATTTTTAGTAAAGAAGATAAGATGATTGAAGAAGATTTAAGAAGGTCAGAATTATTTGTAGCGTAAAATCTTTGACAACAGAGCTGAGTAAATTATGAATTGTTAATTTTTTTGCCGCAGTTATAGGTATAAAGTGTGCGCAATTTACGGATATCAGAATTAAACACAGCATGTCTCTAGTTTCATCTTGTTTAATTTCATTTTATACCTCCTAAAAAACATAAAAAATCTCCCTGAGCCGAGTATTTTTTTGTGTAATAAACTGAATTAAACTATTGATCAAATCAAATGTAATATACGGGTGAGTGGGTTCAAAGCTGTGCTATTAAAAACTTTGACACCAGGGTTTATCGGGTTGTACGTCGACTCGAAAACTCAATTGAAAAGAACCTTAGAAATATTTGATTTGTTGGCTAGTTAGTGATTTCCGTCACCTACAGGCTTCTTTTTTCTCTGTTTCCTGCTTTAGAAGGTTGTATAGGCTATTCGTCATTGTCAGCAGGGGGCCATGTTTTATTTATAGGTTCACATTATGGGGCTATCGAAATATATGGCTTTCGAATGGGGAACGGCCCAGTGAGTGCCAGTTTTAGTGTCCATAATAACTGCCTCCGAGGTCTAGCGGTCTGAACAATGGGCTTCCGATCCGGAGGTCCTGGGTTCGATTTGATTCGATATAGATATGTATAATATTCATGTGGTTGGCAATTTTGGTTAAATGAACTTCTTTACCTGAAAAAAATCTAGTTATTTGCTAGATTGGGTATGTTAATCAAATGCAATCTGATCCGTGTGTATTTGAAAGCGCGGAAAGGTCCCATATTTCATAACAACAATATCCTCATTGGATTTTCCTGAACCATGTAGACTTTTACACCGGGTGTAAGGGATAGCTGCCCGCAAACTGATAGAGGTTGCTCAGTCATCGAAACCGAACAACATTTTATACGAAATTACCACCTCGATCGAACCATTTGTATGGAGGAACCATTTTTTTTATTTCCTGAAAGTTTTTTTTTGTGACATTGGTTCACTGTTGTTGACTAAGCAACACCTATCAGTTGGCTGGAAGCTGTCCCTTACACCCGGTATTTTATAGGCCTGAACATCTACTGTCTGATTCAGCTGGTTCTCATTACTAGACGTGAAATCCGACTAATTAGGGAATGTTGGTGACACAGATTAATGTTCTGCTGTAATGTACATATTGCGTGATGTTTTGTCTGCCTCCCACCAGTTGGGGACCTGACACTTTACAGCATTCAAACCGCGAGCTAATTTTAGCTAGCAAGAAGTCAGGGGTAGGTACCTACCTATTTCCATGAAACACCTCTAATAAATTCATTTCGTGGTTATATCGATTCCAATACATAGTTAATGCATTAATTTTTGTTGTAGAAAGAAGTTAGCTAAGGCATTTGAGGATTTCAGTGTATTGCAATTTAGGCGATGGGCTGACAACCCGTCACTATAGCAATATACTTACATAATCAAATCATCTGTAATAACCTTTAAAACTTTTCAGACGTGGCGGAACGACCTTTTTTTAGGTCGTTTTTGCTTTGCCTATCCCATTAGGGATGAAGGGCGTGATTTACATGTAGTCTCTTCTTATTTTTGTAATATCTACCTATAAAACGTACTAAGTAGAAATAAACGTTGCCTCCGAATAGTGGATTTTAATTTGAATTCTTATCATTTTGTAATCCGGTCCCATTATCGCTCATCCGTTTGAAATCCTCGAGAAAAGGCCTTGGGTTGTTAGGATAATTAATACTTCCAGATGTGTCACGGCAGAAAAAGGAAAAACTACGGGTACCTGTTTGTACTTTAAGTACTATACTCTATATCGTAGACATTATGTTTTACAGAGACCTGTGTTGTAATCGTATGAGATCTCATCCTCCTAAAAGGGATCAATTCACACCGGGAAGCTGGACGCGGCGAGCACGTATAAAGGGCGTGATACAATATAGAACTTTATTTACTATACAAAAAGGTAGACATTTCATTAAAAGAACTAGAAAATTCCGCGCGGTGTAGCCAGACACTTCGTGGTACACGAGGTGCTTCTTCAAGCAGCTTCGCGTTGCTTCCGTGTGATAGATAACTGACCCGGGTTGGAAAAGTCAAGGTTTAAAGTTCCTCACACTTCACAGAACTCGTACCTAATTCCCTATCAGAATCTGTGTTCTTCTAATCCAGCGCAAAGTAAGTAATATAATATTTTGTACCTTTAATCGACAGCCTTAAAAACACAAAATAATAACTAACGTATCTTTGGGTAACTGTTTATCTGTTCGGGACGTGAAAAAGATTAAAATTTCCGCAAATGAGCCCGGCGGCGGCGTGAGATCAAAAGCTAGGTGTTCCAAATTACGCCGCTCCTTATTGTCTTTTAATGAGAGTGGTTTCTAAGAATACTCGCAAAATAATTATATTCTAATGTAAACAAGCGAATAAGGCACATTTTGTTCTGGAAAAGATCTTTGGAGCAATGAATGGGATCAAACAATTCGAATTTCAAGATTTGCGATCCAAATTACTTATGAGGAAACACGCAAAGTGTACGAATACCAATCTAAATCTTACGTGTAAAGAAATACCATTAAAAATTAATATCTCGTCTTCAGAAAACTGAAAGGGACAGGACTTAATTTCATGTTATCTTTAGTAATTTTCTAAAAACAGATTACAATGCTTTTAGAAGATGCAAATAAAGATTATAAAGATATGGATTCATAAAAAAAACAAATGATCTTTAACGATTATCTTCAAAGAAGCCGCAAAACTGCCAGCAGTTTAAAAACACGAAAAACACCTACTGGATACAAAGAATAAAGAAACTCGACTTCAGAAGTGCAAGTAGGTAATTTGTTTGCGTCAACAACTTTACCTGTAAAGTAGTGGAGCTGCAGGCCAACTTCCGGTGAATTGGACCATCGAAAGCCGAACATTCTATACTTTTATAGAGTTTACCACGGAAAACTTTTGGAGCAAACAAAAGTATCAATTGCAGTTGCAGGAAAAATAATTGGAAATAGGTAAGTTGGTTATCTACCGTCCTTATTATAGATTCAGTTGCGTAAACGTCCGTTTTGACGGCTTTATTTAAATAAACATCACAGCATTTTCACTGCATCCTACGTATCGCGACACAGAAGAATGAAATACTTATGCTTGGCGATAAAAATATCCTTGTCGATGGGACTAACCTAATAACAATTTTCCATAAATGCTGCTCTAGATTTTCTCCAATCTTCTGTCCACAACCCGTGTAGATCCTTAAGGGGCGTCGTCCCGTCGGTGGTCCGTTGTGAGCCCGAACTAAACTCCCTGCATTAAGACATTACGCACTAATCCCACCATACCACCGACAGACACTGAGAATTACTGCTTTATTTATTCGCTTCATTTGAATTGCTGATTATTTGAAATTATTATGAGATGCTGTGCTCAAAATGTGTATTTACTTTGGCCAAAATATCTATGATGGTAGATCAATAACAGAAGAAATATCAGACACAAGAGAACAGCTGAGGTCGTGACTTCAGGTTTAAAGCCTTCTAAGCGCAGTGCCACCGAAACGGCTGCAGGTAGGTATTGCCACCGGGGGTGTGCGTGGGGCAAAGTTTCTCATCGTCATTCATTTATCATCAGTCGTACGTCCCCTGCTTAATATAATTCCATTTAAGCCCAAGGTTCTAAGGTTCTCCAGAATGCGTGGTTGTGTTGTGTGGACAATTAAGATTGAGTTTAGTGCGGAATATCAGTTTCTGAAAATTGTACCAGCGGTACGGCATGTATGCAGAAGTCTTAACTATTGTTTAGTTTAAAAAAAAAAACTAGAAATGATCCCGCCCTATTCGTGAACTAATGGCATTCAAAACCACCGTCAGCTGTGTCAATGACAACATGTTGTTATAAAGGTCGGAACACACTGCCAAACTAATAAACGGAGTAGCGGTTAGTGGGAACTTGGCAACTTCCCTACTTAGCACTTGTAGTGTGCTGCTTGAGTGACATTGCGGGAAGCTAAGGGTAACCTATGTTGAAACTGGAAACTTGGCTTGTGTATACTTGGGTTAGGCTTTGGATAAACCACAACAGATCTAGAAATATCGAGCAGTGGCTGTGTAGGGCTGTTTAGAATTCTTACAGAGTGGGTTTTCGAGGTGTGACTATCAAATATCGCGACCAGACAGAACCTTCCGCTTCAAAGCACGTAATCTGATTTCTCTCAGAGAAAATCCATGCAAAAAATCAGGTCATCCTGAAATGTTCTAACGTCCTAACCAAACTGGAGAAAATCTCACTAAGTCATAATTTCCCGTGACTTCCAGATCAGCAGCCCATGACTAGACTACAAGAGAGTAGTACCTAGGCTGTTGCGGCAGGTGAGTGCAGGGTATTTGCTGAGCCGTCGTTTCTAGATATCCCATAATTTGCGATATCTGGGCTTTTATTATTGCCTTTAGAATGACAAGGCTTCTAATGAACATGGGAGATGGCTCTGCATCTGCAGTGTAGAGACCATATAGAAAAAGCTGTCAAAAATGGCGTTGTTGGCGTTAGTTCCTTTTCTCGCCACGTTCATTTAATTCCTTGACTGTTGTATTTATCGGAGCGATTGGTCGCACTTGAGACGAGCCGGTCCCACAGCGCCACTGCGCCACAGCTAACGAGCCGAGACGAAACGGACTCAATTAGAGGATACAATTTCTAGTTGTAACCAGCTACCAGCCCCCAGAGTTTACCTGCGTCTTGGGTAATTTTGGAGTATGCTGCAGAAAATAGCCAAGCTTGAGATTCAATACCTCTACTGAAGGTGGTCGTTGCACAAACATTGTCAAAAGCGTATAATCTATACCTAAGTTTTAATTATTATATTAACCTGCATATCACTCCTGATAAAGACAATTAAAATATCTGTTAAGTAAAGCACGACCGGGTATCGAAACTGGGAGTTTTTACGGCTCTAGCCTCTTATCCATACTAATATTATAAATGCGAAAGTAACTCTGTCTGTCTGTCTGTCTGTTACTCTTTCACTCCTGTAGGTAATAAAAAAATGTCTAACGAGGTCGTGTCTGTTTCTACATGGCGCCAAAACTACTGAACCTATTTTTATTTGAATGAAACATACATCAGGCTAAGGGTAAATATTATAATTACGCTACCGAACTTAAGGGGTAGGCAGGAAACTCAATTTAAGATGTTTTCTACTACTGTGAGATTTGCTTGACTTAAAAGTAAAAAATACACAAACAAACATTCATATATTTTATTTATTGTATTGGTATCTATAGCTGAGATATATAGCGTCCAGTTGGATCCAGCTATCTGTCGTCGGAGTTTCTAAAACCGCTTGACCAGTTCTGCAATATGCTGTTGCTTTGAATTCGAGAACCGATATTCCAGTCTATGGGTAGGTAATAGTTTTGTTTCCTTTTGTTTAGTAGAATCTGTTAATAATTTCGCATTTGCATTTCTCGATAGCAATTTAGGCACTATTTACGAGTCAACAAAATAAAATATTTACATTTTGTTAAAATTAAAGGAACGCTTGCTATTTAGGTATCCCCTACCTACACCTATGCCTTATATAGACTTCCTTTTCCGCAAACTGATAGAGTTTATTGCGCAGTCAACAAAACTGAAAAACTACAATTGGCTTCCCCATACAAATTGTCTGATCGAGGTGGTCATTTTGTACGGACACATGGGGAAGTCACAAAAAATTTCGTTTCCTGAAACAATTTCCTGGCGAAAGTTGTTCAGTTTCATTGACAGAGCAACCCAGTTTCAGTTTGCGGGAAACTGCGCCTTACATCGAATATAACTTTTTAAGGTGATTCCTACCGGCAAATGGTTATTTTTAAAATAATATTACTCCTCAACGAATCAATGGATAAAAATTTGTTCATGTTCTATAATTGCAACATTTGAAAATATTCTAGTTCATAAATAAGTATGCTAAAAAAAATCTGAAAGTAAAGCTGTTTTTGTCAGTAAATTTGATATTCCTTCTAAACTATTAGCAGCGCTTTCACGGTTTCTTCGAGAAATTATCTAAAATTGGTACATAGCATTCTTTAATAATCCGGCGTTTAGTTTTTATGCAATTAGCTTTTTTGTGCGTTTTGCGCACATTTTTGACGCGACAACGGACTTAACCGCCACGCCGTAGTGCGCGCTGATTTGAACGATATTCTAATCTAAGGCATTACGGGCGATGGTTGTTTGAATCAACCTTTTTAACTGCCGTGGGGTTACGCCTTGAACACACGATGCCAGTTAAGTAAAGAAAACACTTAACTTTTCCAACACATCATTTTAATCACCTAAACTTTAGGAACATTCTCCCCAAAGCTGAAATCTCGCAACCTTTAAGGAAGTTTCCTGAAAAATTAATAAGTTCAAGTACGCTGTTGAAATATAACTTTTCAGGTTTAAACTTCATAGCCGCCATTTTTATATCCAGACATAAAATAGCTTGTAAATATTTGACGATAATTTTGAAACTGATTTTGGTTAATTCATAGCGTTGTGTATCCTGCCTAAGAAGAGAAGGATCTGGCACATTCTATGTCTCCTATCGCTCCAAGTCCATTATGAAAGACATAATGCAATGCAACAACTTTGTCCAGAACACGGGTATAACGCGACCGAGTTGTAAAGTGGTTCACACACTAAGCCTACGAGTGCATCCAGCTCTCCACAACACTGAGCCGTATAATTCACGCGGTTGTTGACTAATATGGTCGTGAAGCATGAAACTTCGTTGGGAACGCTCTTTGTCGCTGAGGAAAATTGAAAGGATAAACATTCGCGACAATAATACACAGAACTTTGTAATTAATACTTAGGTACCTGTTTTTTAATACAAAAAATATTAGTTCCCCTTTCATAGAATTTAAAATGTGCTAGAATTGGCGATCGTTCGTCGATCGTCGGGTAAATGAGCCGGCTAATAGAGCAACTTTAACGAGGCGATCAATAATGTCTAGCGATTCGTGCACTCACAAATCTCTACTCTTTTCTACAAATTATAAAAATCTGTCTAGGACTAAGACGAAGTATGTTCGTCTAAGCCTTCAATACTGTCATTGTATCCTGTGCAGGAGATCGTGGTTCGAATCCTATTTAATCAACGTTACCATTGATTTGAGAAGTCGCTGGTGAACGTTACCGAATCTGATGTCGAAAAGTTGATCGTAAATCCTGAAAATAGACTGCGAAGAAATAGCGAACCCGGTGATTACCCAATAATATCATGCACTTCACTCGTCACTGCAGTCACACGATGCAGACGAGAAGGAACATGCTCGTGATAGGTTATCATAATTATAAAAAATCGATTTACTTTATTTATTAATTAATTAATTTATTTATTTAATTTATTTTACCTTGAAAAGGCTCAGTTTGTAACAGATCCAACAACAGGAAGTTCCACGCCATAGCCGTTAGCATAATATTATGAAAAAATATTGAAGCGATGTCTTTAGTTTAGCATTTATTTTACATTTACAATATAATGCAATGGTGGCATTCCGACCGCCATCGCGCGTCCCGGAGATGGAAATTATATTTTCCCAAGTTCCATAAACAATTTCCTCGTACATCGGTCGACTAGTTCGCGAGGCAGCGTCGAAGTTTTTACATCGCGGAACTTTGAATACGGAAGTTGTTCGCTGAATTTTAATATGAAGGACCGAAGTGTCACAGGCAGTAGTCTGCTGCCGGGAAACGAACGATTTAGGGTCATTTCACACCGAGAATCGACGCGACGCGGCTTGCACTTTTCAAGAGCGTGCCTCAATATAAAACTTTATTTACCGACATTTCATTGACAGAACTTGAACGTTTCGGTATCGCGCTACCCTGCACAGTTCAGCCTGTCACTTCGTGGTACAAGTGCAACGAGATGCAATTTCAAGCAGCTTCGCGTCGCGTTGCGTCGCGTCGCTTCCCGGTGTGAACTGATCCTTACTGAATGAATTTCTATTTTAAAACCACCGAGCCTGTGGTATTGGCGGACTTAAACTTAAGGTTGAAATGTCTTATTTGCGCAAGCATGAGAAGTTGTGGGGCTGCGTCTGAGAAGTGATATTTCAGGAACTTAGCGTAGTGTCCTTCTGTTTTTTTAACAAAGCATTTTCCTTTTTTGTATAAGTTATTGGATCGACCAACAACGACCCGATGAATCCTGGTGTTAAAGTTTCAAAACTGCTTACCTTAGGTCAGGTCTGTTAAGGAGAGCCAAACGTAAAATGAAGTAAGGGGCCTATTAGCTTTTTTTTTTTACTTGGAATGGGTTAGCTCTTGACTCTAGACACAAAGGTCAGCGATGACCGTGACAGAGTCGACGATGGAGCGAGCTAACCCAGAAGACGCCTTTTAAGGCACTGGTTAATAAGTCCGGCTGAATGATCCCAACAAAGCGGTGGTAGACTTCGCAAGGGGCTGCCTGGCTCGCGACCACCCTCTCACCGGAGTCCGGCGCCAAACAGCTTGCTGTGTTCCGTCGGTGCGTTAAGTCTACCACCGCTTTGTTGGGATCATTCAGCCGGACTTATTCACAGGCAAGCCTGTGTTGCCGTTGCCCGGGGTGGACCACTAGGAGGTAGATCCCATCCCACCGCAAACTAAGCTAGACTAGACCAACTGTAAAATGTCTTTGAATTGCTATAATCTCCGATGCACATAATTGATTTGGTTGGTTGCCCCTTGCGAATGCAAATCTAGCAAAGAAAGTAGCTCAAAGCGTAACATCATCTCATAAACTTGCTTACATCCACCACATCACATAATAACATCCCGGTGCAGTCCATCCTTTACCCGGAGCACAATTTATAAACGTCTGGAGTAAATCCCGCGCGAGAGAGTTCATGCATTGAGCACACGTGCGCTAATTTATTGTGTTTCTTCGAGGTGAGGCCAATCTACCTGAGAGTTCCTGCACTTTATGCCAGCCTGGTACTTCTTGGTAATGCACAAGTTTTGTACTTTTAGTTTCTGGAGGAGAAAAGAGTGTAAAAGTTTTTACATATCTCATGCTCAGTAAGTGGTTCATACAACCCTAAAACCCGGGATGTAAGTGGTACTTTGCATCATAGGTTTTGAAACCTATGCTGCAAAGTAATTTGAATAAGGAACTGTCAAATTGCAAGAAAAAAAAAGTTGATAGCCTTATTTCAAACACACGGAATCGAATGATTAATCGAATCGGAATCGATTTTAAAACAAATTCTATTCGAATTTATTTAAATATCGAACTGGCCAGTACTAAATATGACGCATAGAGTCACGGAATAAGGCCATAAAAATGTAAACATAGGATTATGAAAATTATGAAATTTTTACTCTGTGGTTTTTATAACATATTTATAACCTCAAAACTTGAGTTTGTCGATTTATTACTTAGCATTTTATTATAAAACATTAACAAATTAAACAGTCAGTATACTTAACAAAATGTCTACTTGCAAATTAGATAATTTTTCTTACGCGAATGCATATATTTGTGATGGTTAAATTCGCTCATAGTGAGTTGGTATTGCCTACTGTTTCGTCGTAATTTCATGTTTTAATTTTCTTATATTTTCCCATAATTTTAACTTATCTTTCATTCGATATGTAAAGCATAGTGCTTACCTCATGGTGTAAGTCATCAAATGCATACTCGTACCATTAGCGCCCTCGCTGCGCTCGGGCGCCAAAAACGTCGTATGCATTTGATGACTTACATCCTTTGGTTAGCAATATACTATTCTGGGTTCCCCCCAGCTTTGACAGAAGGAAGTCTAATAAGAGGCTTGATTGAAACCACATCACTCTGACTTCTGTCAGGAATTTTGGTGTCCGGTAAAAAGGGCGTGAATCCGCACACACAACGACAAGTATGGCCGAGCGACAGTCGTGAGTTAAAATAACTATATTTGGTATCCAATTCATCTATGGATTAAACATACCAGTTCAACAAAAACTAACCTCACACGGAAAGCGCAAAACTTAATAAACCTGCTAGAATCAGTCGGCAGCACTTCACTCGATTGAACTGGAGGCCAACAAGAAAGTGTAAATAACTGGGGATTTACCCTCCTTTTCTTGGCGGGAGTGGGAACGCGAGACGGCGGGCGCTGGTAATTAAATTCCTTTATTGCTCTAATCACATCACAGGGAGTTAGTGACGGAGCGTGCACTCAACGTTATAAGTGAAATTCTGTACGTTTGAGCTATTTGATATTTTGAAGATCATATTTTTATACTTTCTTTATTTTAATGACATGACGACATGATGAATTCCAAGCGATATAAAAATAGTACCCAACACCTCTAGCCTTCGTCGACTTTGTGTCGTTCCTGTTTGGTTAGGAAATTGAAGGCTGATCACCTGATTGTCCGAAAAGTAAGATAATGATGCCGTCGGATTAGTCGGTTCTGCGATTTTTCTCTGGTCGTGCGTGTCAATAAGGCAGTCCGTCCCAAGGAGGACTTGTCTGTCCAATCAGAATAAGAGAGTTCACTCGTGTGTTGCGCAAACATTCAGGCAGTATAAATTAAGATCCGCGCAGACGGTTGATCTCTGGAAGTTGTCGATATAGTGACAAATTGCAATACTTACACTAAAAACCATCGGAATGCTCAGATTCCTCTTTTAGTCTCTACATTAGGAATATTTCTATATACCCTGGAAGTGAAGTAGCTGGGATATTTTTTTTTTTTTTTTTAATTCTCAACCCAGTCCAGCATAGAATTCAGTGCTTAGAATTCCTCAGTAATTGTATATAGCTGGGTAGTTTTCCTGATTGACGGAAATTTCCATCAATTTTCCGCGATAAAAACATTACATTAGAATAAATTTACAGCTACAAGCTTTTTAATGTAAATAGTATATAGCTTTTTGGATGTGGGTCACTTAATATTATTTTTAAAAAATGTTTAAGTTTTTAAGTAATAAATACTTAAAAATTTCCGTTGTATCATTTCCATAGAAGAACTACCCAGCTACAGTAGTCTAGAGAGCAGCGACGTGGAAACCCTGACTCCGGTTGTAAGTGGAAGCAACCACACGGAAACATGGTGAATGTGGAACATATTTGCTCACATACGAGTACGTACTCTAAGCACTTGGACTGTTTGCTTTAGAACTTGCAACTTTTGACTAATATCTTTGAATACGAAACGCTTGCGAAACGGGAGATTTTCGTTTACAGTGATATTGAATTAATTTTTAACGAACTTAAGTTTGTACGTGGTAGAAAAGGCCGGTAGATTTATCCGGTGTAAATGGCAGCTTAACGCAAACGGAAAGGGGTTGCTCAGTCTACAAAACCGAACATTTTTCAACAGAAAATGATTTTAAGAGATAAAAAAAATATTGGCATTCCCATACAAACTGTCTGATCGAGGTGATAATTTTCTATGAGAAAGTCATAATTAAATTACTTTTCCTGAAAGAATTTCCCAGTGAAAGTTGTTCAGTTTCGTTGACTAAGCAACCCCTATCTGTTTGCGTTAAGCTGTCCCTTCCACCATGTATGTTTTTTGTCACTTCCAGTTTAGTACGGAAGTAATGGATAATTGGGTACTTGACCGGGTAGCTTAAAAAATTCAAAACGTTTATACTTAAAACTGATGGCTAAAAATATTGTGGATTTAATTCATCATTTTAAAAACAAAGCACATTTAGATTTTAACAATCGAATTAAAAGTATATAAGTTATTGATTTGATTAGTCAATATTTACTAAAATGTGATGTCATAATTTACTATTTTCATACAAAAAAGCGTTTTTGACATTTCATAAAAAGTTGCTGATTTGACTAGTTGGAAAGTAGCCAATTGTTAGTCTCCAATAATCTGCAGTAGGTAACTAGGTATTTTATTTATGTTTACACCCGATATAACCCGTCGTCAGCTACCACAGTAGTCAAAACTTTCAATGAAAGTGGGTGGGGGCGCTGCATTGTAAGGAAAACTGTTTATAAAAATAGCGTTGTCAGCGTTAGTTCCTTTTTTACCCGACTGCCAAGGAAGGGTTGTTTTAATGTACCATTTTCTAAGAGCCTACTGTGTGTCTGTATTGCATGGTATTGCGTTACCGGACTAAAGGCGGGGAGTTGCTTGCTACACGCAATCTACATTATGTTTAAAAATGCTAACTGCCACGGCTTTGTCGGGAATTCCTGGTCGGAGTGAATCTACCCACCACGTGTCAGCATTTCCGAAAGTGGGGAACAAAATGCAGGATCTCCGCGACCCCGCCGACGGGGTACGCGGTTGCTGGAACAAATTGTGTTGAGTGGGGCTCTACTCTACACGCGTTGGCAGCATTGATAGTACGAGTAATTTGGTCATAGCTGTCGGTAAGGACATGCCTAAGTTGGCTGTTAGTTCCTTTTTTCACCACGTTCATTTAATGCCATGCCGTACGAGTGCGGTCGCTTTGTTTGCGGAGCAGCATTGTCGCCGCCATTTCTCTCTTCTAAGTAGAAACATAAACAACATTCTGTGGAAACTAAACCTCGGGATTCCAACAACGGGAACTAGAAACAATACGGCAGTGGTTCCCAAAGTGAACCCGCGACCTTAATGTACTCTAACTCTGACCCCTTGGTTTATTATACATCAACTGTACTTTATTAGCCACGTGAATTCGCTACTACTTCCATGCTGGACTGGAAGCGATGGAAAACATACAATGTTCCAGCCTGCTTCTCTTTCCAGACATACTGTAGAAGTCGGTAGAGGGGGAGGAGCCGGAGGAGGGTTTTAATGTTTTGAAATTTGGACTGACATGCCAACCAATCACTATAGCAATACTCAGTTAAGAAATAATCCCAGTAGAGGGATGAAAGGGATAGGTGCGGCATCAGAAAAGTATGTTTTGGGTTTTCAATTTATTTTCATCGATATTTTCAAGACTTATTAAATCTGCGGTGGGTCATTCAACCTGCAGTTTGGGAACCACTACAAAACGGTGTTTACTCGAACGGAGCTCGATGTATGTAGCCAACAACAGTAATACGAATGTTGTCGCGACAAATAAACGCGAGCGGTGAGCGGAAAATAATATGTAATGTAGGGCGGATGAGAGACTTGCTCGAGATATGCTCACGTATTAAAATATCGCTTGTGATTTCGCTTTTAATTTGTTGATTATCTAACTTGGTATTTGCTAAGGAATCGGCTAAGAAAGGTCTTAAAGAAATTCTATACGTCACTATAGTTACTATCTCAGAGAGTAGTAAAGATGATAAGCATTCATTTACGTACCTACTGCTGTGCTCAGACTAGCACCACCCCATTATCGTTCTAAAATATGACTAGGCTATCATCATAAGGGATATTATGAGTTAGATATCGCCTATTTATTGATATACTTAGATCTAGCCTAGCCCCCAATTTGGGGATGCCTGCCGTTGAAGCCCGACTAAGTACTAAATATATCTAGTGTTGTAGGTATTGATTTCAAATTGACTAAGAATATTTATTTTTTTCTGAAAAATAAAAAACAATTATTTTACTCTATGTTGAGCTTACTATCGGTTTTATCCTGAAACTTGTTTCAAGTAATTCCTGGAAGCTTGTTAGATAATCTCTAGATTAGAGGGTTTACACGGGTATCTGCTTGTGAAAGTCACTTACTAAATTACTTGTGTATCGATATCGGTACTTCTTAGATCTTCCAGGCTTCTTCTGGGATATTTCGCTTCATCGTCGTCTTTGTCTGCGTTCTAAGCTAAAAACAAACTGATTTTGATATTTTTTGGATGAAATCATATTATTATTTATTTATTTATTTATTTATTGTTTATTGTACACAAGTTATATGACAATGACAATACATGAAGAATGACGACACAACAGGTACAGCTTATTTCTACTAAGAAATTTCTTCCAGCCGACCTAACGGAAGTGAGACTATTACAAGAGAGGCAGAAGAATTATTGGTACTAAAGTAATAGACAATTAACATTAAGAAAGATATAATATATAAGATATAGTAAAATCTCCACTTTATGAATGTGCCCTTATATACAATTACCTAATGTCATGAAGCTCCTCATACACTACACATACACATACATTCCCACTTACACGCACACACAGCCTACCATAACCTTGTTCTTTTTTTATTTTTTATCTTTGTTTACTACCCAATATGTAAATTTAATGTGATGAACTCTGTTATTGGTGTTAATTCAGGACGCACTATTACTAATTCTAATTCTTAGTAGCGCTGTCACTTTCTTAAATTTGACATAAGAACAGGATAGCAAACAAACACGTGACTTTGACATTCTTAATTTGACGTACGGCGCTTTAAATAAAGAATTACCATAGAGCGTGCTCACTAATTTTAATTAATTTAAGCCGTCTTATGTCAGATAAGAAATGTCAAACTCACGTATTTGTTTGCTATCCTGTTCTTATGTCAAAGTTAAGAAAGTGACAGCGCTACTAAGAATTAGAATTATTAACTGGACGGCGTGAATTGAGGCCAATGGCTATTTAAGTTTTTTAGATTACCGTTTGTTTGTAATAGTAGTGAAATAATTGCTGTTGAGTTCACAATAAAGAAATTAAAAATTAAAATAATTAAAACAGAAATATAAGCTCTTGAAGATTTACTTACTAATCCACTGATCGATACGCGGGAGTCGATCAACTGTCAAACGCAAACTAGGTATGTGCCAATGTTGCGCGACAGATGGGGTTGTTCCTCAAAGATCGATTTTCCTTCATATAACAGTACTTATACCAAGCTTTCTGCAGACGACTCTATTCAAGCGTCTTAATAGGATCAAAGTTGTGATCAAAGCCAAGATCTGAGCTATAAGTAGCTTGCAAGCAGGCACACATTTTCCTTCAGTTGATGTGAATGTATCACATAAGCATATCACATGATTGTCATCATCTTCCCTCTAAGGGTGTGTTCAGATGTACGCGCGCTGGTACACGAAGCGTGAAGACATAGCCTTACGTGAAGTTAGGCCTGGGGTCACGGTCAAGAGCAACTTGCATACTTTTGCCCCAGCAGTATAAATTCTCTAAGGCTCGTATTTACAAAGCGATCTCAAGATTGAGCGCAATATTAAGTATGGATTTGACAGGCTGTTTTGTACTGAAATGACATTTCTGATACGAATTCAAACTCGCTGTCACTCTTGAGAGCTGATCATAAATACGGGCCTAAATATTACTTTATTCTTTTGAAACATCATTACTAATATTCATAATCATATAACTACCTGCATATAAAACACCAAAACAGTTGAAAATAACTTTACACAAATATTTGTGTTGTTCAGAGATTGAACCTTCAGAAACTATTAACGGCAAGGCGATAATTGATAAATATTTATTAGGTTTTAAATAGAAGCCTCTCCTTATTAAATTGATCGAGTCTCCTAATAAAAGTGGATCGAAATACGTTATACTTATTTAAAATCAGCTCATGGTGTGATCAGAATGAGTATTAGCCAATAAAAAACAAATGTTCAGAAATAAGAATAAAATATGTACCTATTTGCGAAAAAAAAAACACCGATTAATTTTATTTCTCAGAAAACATTAAGTATGAATTTGAATGAATAAGTTTCTGATTCGTGTTCAGAAGGATTAGAAAGCTTTTAGAATCGTCCATTTTCAAACAACCCAGCTAGAAAATCTTGAAAAACAGTGTAACTAGATGTTCACTGTGCTTCTTCTTCCTCAACAAATTGCTGTGATTCTTTTCATTTACATTTTCATCAAGCTTATTTGAATTACAAAGAGACTCGTATTTCTTTGATATATTGAAGCTCGAGGTTTATTTTTATAATTAACTCATTTGCATTGTATAGGAAAGATAAAGAATTTCTTTTCGTGCTCAATTTTTAGCAATCAGTATTTGTCTCTGTGGTGGTTGCATTGGAGCTGTCAACCCGTCATATTCATATATCAATACGATTTCTTGCTTGGCTGATTTAGTGGCAGTAGGTATACTAGAATCTGAATTACCTGATTATCCTAACCAAACTGGGGAAACTTCATACTTCATAAAGTGATGGACAAATGTCAACTTTGTGTTTCCCCCGTGGGAACCCACGACCTCCGGATCGAGTACCCATGGCTCAGAACATTAGACCGCCACAGAGGCAGTGTCAAATACGCTTCCTCGCTCGGCTGACTCCGCGGCAGCATGCTGCATTGCTCATTGGCAGTACGATATTACCCTGAACAGTCCAAGAAAGTGCCAAGGCATGTCATGAGCGCTTACCTTCTTTAATGCATGTCAAATATGCTCGCTCGCTCGGCTGACTCCGCGGCAGCATACTCAGTCCAAGAAAGTGCCAAGGCATGCCATGAGCGCTTACCTTCTTTAATGCATGTCAAATATGCTTGCTCGCTCGGCTGACTCCGCGGCAGCACGCTCCAGTCCAAGAAAGTGCCAAGGCATGCCATGAGCGCTTACCTTTTTTAATGCATGTCAAATATTCTCGCTCGCTCGGCTGACTCCGCGGCAGCACGCTGCATTGCTCGCGGCGCGCCCGAAATTATTGAACGCATCCACACGACTGCACCCGCTCCGTGCGGCGGGACCAATCGAATTGATATCGAGCTTGAGACGCTGGGGTGTAAAGGAAATTCGGTCGTCGTAAAGAAACGTGTACATGTTTGTGTTTGTGAACTGAGAGGGGTTGCTCCTTCAACGAAACTGAACACCTTCACCGGAAAAATTCTGTAAGGAAATGAAAATTTACTTTAAAATACAAAATGACCACCTGGGTGAGACAAACTTGTATAAGGAATGCCAGTTTTTTTTTCATTTCCTGAAAGATTTTTTTTGAAAAAGTTGTTGAGTTTTATTGACTGAGTAACCCCTATCAGTTTGAAGTACGCCCTTCCTCACGCCCTGTAATATTGGTTTAATTAATTTAGTTTTTCCATGCTGACAGACTAAACATAGAATATTGAAGCTGCTTCTCTTCCCGAGCATACTCAAATCAGTAGAGGGAGACAAAGGTTTCAGTGTATTGCAAATTTAGGTGATGGGGTATGATTTACCTATGAAATACTTTTACCCGCGGTTAAATAAAAGTGAAAGCTTGTTTTCGTAAACGATTAAAAAAATAATAATAAATACTTTAATATTACACCACTAGCGCCACCATGAATGAAGACATTCAAACGCTCTCTTAACTTTCTACATAATTTCACACTCCAGCAACTTAAATTGCGTCAAGAGAGTCTGCAATAATTTCATGGTTGTGAAGCGCTTAATAATTGCAACTACATCTTCTCAAGAACCTCTCATGCTGCCAACCTTTCTTACTAAATTATTTCAACTCAGAATTAAATTCGAAGCTGAACTGAAGACCGAAAAGAGCTTGCTTTACATGTTAGATTTTGATGCCAGGTAAATATTTGTTTAATTGTTTTCAATGTTCAAGGTATCATTTCAATTCAATATAGTTATAAGTGACCTTCATTTTAAGTTTATCGACAGAATGTGACCAAACACACTCTTGATCGATGTCTCCAAACTTAATAGAAATAGTATCATCTCATATCTACAACACTATATCCTGAACAAGGGAGATTATTTATGGTTTATTTTTGTAAATGTGGTAGAGCATTCTTTACCACCCCAGGCACCAGCCACACACCGGCGGAAAAAACTTCGAAGCGATTGAATTCTGTATTTTTTCATCTGTCGATAAGAAGTCAAACACTCGGTCGACTGGAGTGGGCGGGCGCCTTGCAATAAATGTATGGTTGAAATATGCTCAATGACTTCGTTGCAGCCCGCGGCAAATGTACCGTGAACCACGTGTTGGGACCTCGAGTGTTTTCGCACCTATATTTTTGCCTTCCTCCTGTCGAGAGTCAGACTTTTTAAATCGCCTAATCGACCTTTGAAGTAGTATCAAAGCCTATGACCAGATTACCGTGCCTTTGAAAGTACGGACTTATCTTTTTATCACAAAAAGAAGCCCCCACTGTCCCAGGCCTTAGATCATGCGACAAACTGAAGAAGTAGTTACTGGGTAGACATCGTAACAGCGGAAGAGAACGATCTTGTTAGATCGTACCAGCGGAGGCCGAAGACCGGACAGAGTGGAGTAGAAATAGCCGGAAAGTGGACCCCAGTATTACAACGCCAGGCAGAAAAAGAGTAGAAGAACGTCTTCTGAAGAAGAAGCCAAAAAATAATGACAATTATTTAACATGAGGTAGTTCAACCAAATCCATTCAAATCACCTGGAAATTGAAAATCAATAACGAAACGACTAATGATGTTGCATAAGATCTTATAACGAGGCAGCTATACGTCTTTCCTCAGCCACATAGGGTCGTTAGTAGCTATGTTAGTAACTGTATCGACGGCTATGCGCCCACTAACTGCGGCTATTGGTTGTAGATGCAACCGTTTGCAACCACTATTGCATGTTACTGGTGAATTTGTTGTCATATCCATACAGATGTTTGCATATTGGTTGCAATAATCTGATTATACCTATATTATAAAGCAGTTTTGTCTGCGTCTTTTAAAGCCATATTTTATTTATTTATTTATTGTTTATTGTTGGTACACAAGTTGCATAAAAATGACAATACATAAAGAATGAAGACACAACAAATTTCTACACAGAAATATTTGTAAACAAGGGTCCAAAGTTAGCCTTTTACAGATAGATAGAATCTCTGTACTGAAAAAATAACAATATAGGAACTTTAAAGTGATTTGATTTGAAAATTAAATGCAGAAAGGCAGGCGATCTACTCATGCAAGTAAAAAAACATTAAACCTAAGCTCCCGGCAAGCATACGTTAGACAAAATCAACACAAATATGAATTTCTTGAGTTCAAGTTTACAGCACAACGTTCTAACCTGAATCAAATAAATTACAAAAGCATCTTCGAAATCCCCATTCTCTACGGGTTCTGCAACACACATGTCTGTAGGTAACTCGAGTAGAAATCCTGTCTGTTCGCACCGGTAGAGCTCCTTGTTAAACCACCTGACTCATTGGAGTCACCTGAGGAACATTTGAATTTCATTCTCATCTGCAAACAGAATTTGTGTTTGGTTGGCAAGAAAAACAATCTGCAACAGGAAAGTTTTTTGGAAATGTTATGATAACTTTAGAAAACAGTTTTAGCTGCTGTTATATTATGTGATATAGAATTTTTTAATAATTACGACGATGTTATTTTATTAGTAGATACACCTTAGGTACACGAATAAAAACGTAACGAATAAAACTTTGCCACACTTAACCACTCGTCAAGTAGCTACTATTTATTTTTAGGCTATTATATTATAGGATAGGCTAGTCTAGTCTGCTATTGATTTTTCAGTACAAAATAGGCACTTAATAAGTGAAAATAACCTTGTACTGTACTGTGTATATTTCTAAACAAAATTGATACTCGTTACTTAAAATAATGTTTCCCTATCGGTTGATAGTAGGTTGGTAGGTAGTTCGTGGTACTACCTAAATTTTCCACACCAATTTAAACTTATAAACCACTCCAACCGAACAATAAACTCTCTCATGCAGTCAAGTGTGGGTAGTTTACTCAGATTTATAGTGCGTTTGTCATGCGAGAGCACGCGACTCATGAATGTTTGTTTCATTAAACTTTGACTGCCAACTTTTGGCTGCACGAGATAAAGCTATCTACCAGCACATAGAGACGGGAGAAAAGGAGGGAAGTGATAATAACTTGCTACAGTCAAATAATATAACCTTTACCAGCCACAAGACTACATGTGATACTTAAGGTCGAATAATAATAGAGCGATTGACGATTGACCGACAGAACAGTTGATCGAATCACTTTGTAGACACTTTAGAGCTAATTCGCGACGCCTTTGTACAGCCTTAAAAGAATAGCACAGGTTGGCGATGATTCATAAAATATCTGCATATGGATCGCTCTATTCATTAATATGTAGCAAGTTTTGATATTGAAATTGATGATATTGCTCTCTAAAATTATTGTGCACGTAAAAAAAACAATAACTTTATTAAAATTATTCATTGACTGAACTGCTGACCCAGTTTTGAACCTGATTACTATACTGACTTTACAGTATTAGCCTTTTCATTGGCTAATTCTCAAGCGAGCTGGAACACGTTCCACAATACTGCAGTTTACTAATTCCAAATAGAATTTGATGTAAATTACGTAGTCAGTTGGATAATTACTGTGGTAGAAGGATCAACTTTCAAACCAAGCACGCAATGAACATCGTACTTGAAATTTGTGCATAGTAGTTATATGAAACGAAATGTGGTCATCCGCCAAACAACGTTGCCAGCTCTGTTACAAACAAGGAAATCTCTGTTTGACTTGAGAAGACAGTTTGTATTTGTTACAGCTTACTGCTGGGATACCATCTTGTTTACTACCTTGTATTAGTTAGCAAGATTGTTGTAGAAACTGCAAGAAATAACTTTTAAGTATATCTAGAGTGTAATATGAATTCGCTTTGCAGCAGGAACAACAAATTATTGATAGCTGATAATCATAATTTATTAAATAATAGTAAGTATTTTCTGATAGGTGGACCGAAGCAGTCACAGAGTGATGGTCAATAGGAGTGACAAGGCCAGTGGGCAGACCACCAGCCCGAGATGGTCCAACGATATCATCAAAATAACAGGAACAAACTGGATGAGACTGGCACAGGACCGTGAGGATTGGCGTTATAGAGAAGAGGCCTATACCCTGCAGTGGGTCAATGTGGGCTGAAAATGATGATGATGATTTGCTGATAGGTACATGGCCTCCAATCCTTTTTTAAACTAAAGTAGGTATAAACTTAAATATAAAGAGGTAGTGTAGCTTCATTTCACATCAATTGGACGAACCACTTATTCCGTTAACTTTGCTTATCCAGTTTGACATAAACTTATTTATTAAAGTTTCTATCTCTGCTGTCCAATTGTAGAATTTACATAAACAGCAATTTGAGCTCGCGAAATATTTTGAAGAGCTCACAAACATTTTTCTTCGTTTTTCAGCTTTCAAGAGCACTAATGAAGCGACTTCACTATTTTTCATGTTACTAGTCGCCCGTTCTTCCAATTTAGTGCCTGTTCGAGTGATAAGTTAGTGAAAAATTTTCTTTGTGGTTCAAGAGACAGAGTGATATGAAAATTCATTTAGATCTCGCGAGGGACAGAGCCTATATGTTAACTATGTTCTTTTTCTTATCGATTGGGTTTTCGAGTGAAACGATCCGATGAACCTCGGTGTCAGAGTTGAGAACGAGGTGGAAGGCAAATAAAGTCTGAGGAGTTAGTCTAGGGACTGCAGTCAGGGTCTCAATGTTATGTCCTTTAAAATGCTAATTATTTATTGGTTTTTGGATTAAATATATCACTGTTGTTTTACTGTCACTATCGCAAGGTATTTTTCACACCAAGCTTACGTCGTAATCGTTACATCCTATGGTCACATTCTGCAAATTTTTTATTCAGTCAAATAAGATTCTGGTGAAGTGTATTGTTGTAGTGACTGACCACTAGCCCAAGCAGCAGCTGCTTTTTATGTTTTTGTCTCACCCACTCCAGCAAAGAAAGATAAAATTATAACGAAAGTATTATACAAAATAATACGATAACAAAAACAATTAATATGATGGAACGAACCATAACGAACACATAAACTTATTCAACTAACGTAAGTTTATACGAAAACAAGTTGTATTATTTACTTTTAACTTTTAATGAAATTTCAACATACAATGCATGTGTCTGAAGATTGTTGCAAGCTCTCAGTCTACAATGTTACAAAGTTCTCTTAATGAGGCAGCGAGTAACTCTGTTAGTTTGAAAGTATAAGCTGTCATAAGAAAATATATTATGATGCTCTTTTAATAAGTGCATTACCTGCACACCTAGAGTCTGGAAATTATGAGTGACTTTGACGTCATATTTTTTACTACTGCTGTACTTATTTTTCAGTCTGATCATCATGGATCATAATCATCTACACAATTTTAGATTGCATCAAGATTGGCTCAGCATTGAAGAAGAAACGTAAGATATAATCTCAGGAAGAGCGCTACTTTTCTAAAATATCCAATAAGATGAATACAAATTATGATGACAACAAAGCGATAAATTTTATATGACAATTCGTCAACTTACCTTGCTGTCAAACTTCCAAGAATGATTTAAATATAAATGTGCATCGCTTGAAGCCGTGAGAATTTTCAACTAAGGCCGGAATCACACGACACACTTTAAATTAAGTTTCGAGAAGCTTCTGAAGTTTGCCGCCAGGATTTACGCTACAGTCCTGAAACGTCCTGAAATGAGCGTTTAGGGGGCGCTGGACTTTTACGGCAGTTTTACCGTCTAGTTACTGTAATCACGTCTTTTCTTGTAGACATTACCTTCTAGTGCTTCCAGTTAAAATTTTGAGACATTATTTTTACACCATCATCAAACTGCCTACATTGTGAATGGGAAAGTTGTTGGTCCAATGATTTTAAGAAATAAGTTGTTGAAGAAGTTGTTTTTGATTTGCAGTTTCTTATAATTTAAAAGGCACAAAATAAATGCGGCAAATGTGGTGTTAACGTTGTTCGATATAATTTTAAGTCACATACCATGGAGTAATATAATATACTTCCACTTACCTAGGTACCTACCTGTGATACCTATTTGTGACTTGATTATTTTAACGTGTGGGGTTGATACTATTATTTTTAAAAACAGGTCAATCGGCAGTCAAATTGTATGGAATGTTATTTTTTTCCGGAAATCGGATCATTCTTATGCAATCTGAGTACTGTTACTATAGTATTGCCGACGTTATATATTATTATTAAATTCGAAATATCAAAGCCATTTGCATTATAAACACAGAAGATAAAGTAAAAAACGAGCATGTCTCTGGCTTTTCCCGTCTAGAGAAAATTGTCTAGAGAAGTTAAAAGGCCACGATAAACATTCAACGGTAAGGAACTGGTGTAAAATTTTTTTTAAAGTTTCTCGTCATTCATTCACTTTATCTGCTAATATTTAATTTTAAATTGTAACTTAAAAAGAAACATAAACAATTTTTTGTTCTAAGAGTCGAAATTTCGAGTCGAAGTTTTTATGTAGGTGATAATTATCGCCCTAAATAAGGTCAAAAAATCATCTACGTACGTAGTAGACGCCTAAAACTATCACTTTAAACAAGTTGACCACAAACTGTAAGTAATGTGGGAATAGAGTCGCCGATGTTTCACTCAAGCAAAGGCAGGCCATTTGCCGGAAAATCGCATTGCCGAGCGTCATCGAAGCGTCCCCCGAGGCGAGGGCCCAGTTGTAACGCTGACGTCACGAATTTAGGGACGAGGGAAATAGGGCTTGTATTTATAAAACGATCTCAAGATTGAGAGCAATATTAAGTGCGGATTTGACAGGTCATTTTGTACTGGAATGACATTTCTGATACGAACTCAAACTCGCTGTCACTTTTGAGAGCTGATTATAAATACGGGCCTAAGTTGTGTGACACTTTCTATCGAGTTCCTTAAAACATGGATCTAAAAATAAAAGGCGGAAAGAAAAGAATTTGCGGTATCACCACACAAATTATGAGAAAGTAACTGTTATATTTAGCGAAAATCAACTTCGTTTTCAAGTGCAGGAAAGATTGCCAGGCATAACAAGACACACCTAAACCTAACTGTAATTTTTAGAAGACGCCTAAAACTATATTTTTAAACAAGTTGACCATTGTGGGAATAGAGTCGCCGATGTTTCACTCGAGCAAAGGCAGGCCATTTGCCGGCAAATTGCATTGCCGAGTGTCATCGAAGCGTCCCCAGAGGCGAGGGTCTAGTTGTAACGCTGACGTCACGCCTTTACCGACATTGAGGGAAAATAAGACTGTGCTTTGATAATTTTTTTACAGTTTGTTTTTTCTATGTACACGACGAAAACAGAAAGTGGTTTAGGAGCAGTGGAAATTCAATTTGTACAACTTTTTTTCAGGAGCTATGCAAAAAAAAATTAATTTGGCATTTTTAGAAGCAAAGTTAATAATTGAAGCGTAGGAGAAAATAATCGGTTCAGTAAAAAAATATCGCCTTTTCAGACCTACCGCATATCCGTTTTCTCTGAAATACATAGTCTGGAAATAAATTAGGCCGGGCTTGTTTACCTTTATTCCAATTCAACTCCTTAAAGCCTTATCTAATTTCGCACATTACCATAACCCACGCACAAAGCTGTACAAAGGCTTGTTGTGTCGTCATTCTTCATGTATTGTCATTGTCATATAACTTGTGTACAATAAACAATAAATAAATAAATAAATAAATAAGGCTCATGCACGCGTAATGTCGTACACTGTTTTTAGGGTTCCGTACCTAAAAGACTAAGCCTTCACTTTCTGTCCGCAAATCGATCTACATTTAAAAAAAAAACTGAGTTTCGCTAAATTCAGTATGGTTGGTTTGTTTTTTAAGTGATAAAGGCGTGATTATAATGTATGTATGTATGTATCTACAAGTATTTTATTCCTTGGATCAAATATTTTCTATTCTTTGTCCTAGGTTTGCCACAGGTGACTGTGTGTGTGATTGATCGTTATAAAAGAGGATCAAAAGTTTCACCAAGTGCCGAAAATGAGTGTGTTTTAACTCGCGCTTGGCCAGTTTTTTAGATTTATCTCTACACATTCCGTTCGGAGGCGGCAGTGTGACAGCTGTAGCGAGACGGTACGTTCCATTCACGGACGTATCATCTTATTTGTTTTATGTTTTATCTTTACATATTTTTATACAGGGTGTTAAAACAAGCAGATTATTCCTTCAAAAAGGTAATTTATCATTGTTCTTCCCATTGGTTCCAGTTTTATTTAAAGAAATGACCAGTTGTCTTTATTGATTTTCATTAAAATTTTCATGTTTTAATGGCACTCGCTCAGTTTTGAATTTTGTAGTCACTGTAAGACAACTACAAAAAAGAAATCGAAATGGCGCACGGTTCAAATTTACTTTTTTTAACCTAAATAAAAGATGTGCATTTTCCGTCATAACACAGAATATAGCCCAGTCACTTAGGGTCGCAGGAAGGTTTGAAATTGTCATAAAAAATAATATATTGTTATGACGTGTAATAAATTAGATTGTCCTTTCAGGGGTGCCCGTGGTGCCCTCTGTCTCGTTGTCTGGTTATGTGTTCATAGGGTGTAAATGGGACCCAGCATGGGGACTATAACTCTTTGATTTTATATCAAATGGGTTACATTTAGAGTTTGATTGCGATTTTATGGGAATTTCTGTGGAAATAAGAATGGTTTATAGAAATAAGAACACATTATTATTATAAGCTCAATTTTTTTATGATATCTAGGTACAATAAAAAAAAATATTACACTAGCTTTCCGTTTGCGGTTTCATCTGGGTTGAATGAAGTTTCCCGTGGAAATGTGTTCTGGCGGTGAAAATTACCTAGTGTATGTCCTATTCCAGGACTTAAATTATGTACTTAAGTGCCAAATTTCATCCCAAATTGTCCATTGAATGAAGCGCGATTGAGTCATACAATATTTTAGTTATTAACACAATTTAAAGGATTTTAGTCACCTTGAGTGAGGTCGTAGTTTTTAAAGACGTGACATTATTTTTAAGCACTGGTTCTTGAATCTGAAAATTAAAACACAAACTAATTTGCAAAACCAAAGCATAATATAAATGGCGTAAAATATTCTTATTCGTAAAACTGTACAGAATTCAAAGCGGCCATTTTAAATGTTATAACAATTATGACAACAAGAACACGCGCTGGAGCAACCGAGGTTTTGCGTCTGAAATCTCAGATTTACCTACAAATTACAGTTTTAACCCGCACACTCATGCTTTGACTTTCTCCAGAGGAAAATTAGATGGAATTTAGAATTTTCAGCGCTTGCTTTGTAAATGAAGCTAATCTAGCGTCTAAACGACATTACGCTTGTAGCGTTTCAAGTGTAGTGAGACTGTTTGGTAAACTTTTGCTGAAAGGTTAGCTTTGTAAAAAACACAATGAATAAATTAATGTGTAATTGTGTTACTTTGCAAACATTTATGGGTGGACATTTATCTGCTTGCAAAAACTAAGAACTACGTATTTGTTTTTATATTTTATGATTTTGAATGGGTAAAAATCTAGGCCAGAGTTGAAATAGACAGAATCTAAGATAGAGCGACCTCTCTCGGAAGAAGTATGTTCACTCTCACATCGAAAAGATTTTATATATAAAATCAAGCCAATAGAAAATGTTACCTATAGGTACCATTGACAAAAAAAAACATGATTTTCTGTTCCGTATTTTGCAGCATGTCATTAAAAGCAATCTTGACAAAATCGGATCAGATTAACATGGAAATGACCTCTCAAGTCACCGTGATTGCGCTGTTGTAAATTTTTTATGTCCCCTGAAAGGGTTAATTTTATATTCTCGTGACCCTTTTAAGGTTCATGGGCGTTGAGTGTATTAATTACGATGCATCCCCTGAGTCCTGAGGACCGACAAGGCAAAGGAAGAAGGATGGGAGAGTTACTTTTATGGGAGGTATAGGAAGGAACCTGTATGTAGGTAGATAAAGTATAAGTTATCTTATTAACACGGTCTTTTACTTTTGAAGTAGGTATTGTTACAAACGTAGATACGTAGTTAGGTACACGGTATCTTGACGATAAACCAATAGTGGAGAAGTTTAAGTTTCTTTAAGATACCAGATAATATAGCTCAATTTTCTACATCTATTTTTTGATTCGCTTGGACCTCAATGCGGAGGTAAAATTTGCCAAATACTCAAATACTCGTATCCATCTGTAAAGAATGGAATATTTCATTTTGTAATACTAGCGCCATGTGAGCAAAATAAACACCATAAAAATGCTGACATTCTACCCTCTACAATCGATCTCAAAGATTATTTAGAAATATTTAATTTATTCCGTAATAAACAATGCAGTTTTTCGCCATAAACGGCCTTAGGATCACCGGATTAACCGTCGTGCCCTCGTAAGTCACATATATTTAATCTTAATACCCTAATGGGATCAGGGATTAAAAGTATTAGTCAAAGTGATAAAACTTTATTAACTTCTCCACTTATCCATTAATGGGCGATGTCGGAGACGAACAGACTTTTTATCTTGAAAACTTCCCCAAACCAATGTTATCTTGTTTGAAAACTTCGAGAGAGAATCATTGGGTTGTTTTTCAGGTGATATCAGGTGAGATTTTCTAATATAGAAAATCATTTTTAATTTAAGTTCACGTATTTATAATGTACCTTTGTTATGTTGAATGTCCTCTTCGCTGTTTTCCCGGAGGCATCATCGCTGAGCTGCACAAAAGTTGTGCCTGAAAAATCTAGAAATAGATAGACATTTGATCCAAGCAGGGATTGCATACGCTATGATGTTGATGATGTCATTATAATATTATAGGTATATTTTACCAATGAAACGAAGGACTTTTCCCTATAAATCGAAACGTTGAAATACGAAAAAAACATAGTTATAGGTACCTACAAAGCAAGCTACAAAGTCCTCATCAACCTTCACAACTTATTAAACCTGCACGGCTTAAATACATCTGCGGGAAGACATGGGGTGGTACAATTTTGACCGACAGCCGATTGGAATAAAAAATCTTAAACTTATAATCTGACCAGGGTTTATCGGGTCGCACCGATTCGAAACCCACTCAACAACAAGAAGAAGATTCAAACTAAATTAATTCCATTTATTGCTGTGACATGCCTAGAAAATTGTTGCCAATTTTTAACCCTAAAACCTCTTTTTTACTTTCAGGTAGAGTATCCTTTACTATAAATCTAACCCTCCTAAAGTTTGTGGGTCATAAACAAGTGACCCTGGACCCCTCCTGCTATCTAGATTGCTTTTATCGAATATTGCGTATTGGGAACGTATATTTATTTATATTTGCTGTAATATATACTATACTACATACTTTATTGCGCACGTGCGAAGGTAGTAATGAGATAATAAATAGAAGCTTTCGGCAAATATGGAGCTTATTAACGCTGACCTTTGGAAAGAAAATAGACGTGCAAAAGACACGGTAAGCCAAGATTAATTCTATGAACACAATGATAGCTCAATAATCGCGTTAAAAAAGAAGCCGAGAATCGTATTTTAGACATTCAAATACAACAATAAAGACTAGTAGCCAATATCTAAATAGCTTAGTAGTTCACATTGACCTGTTGAAAGTCATTAGGCGCTTTTCACAAAACTACAATTCGATGAAAAACTGAAAGATTAGGACACTAACGGCTATAATATGCAATGTAGTATGTAGTATCGTACTGAATGAAATTAGCAATTTCATGAATAGGTCCAATTTTATGTACTTTGTTCTATTCTTAGTCATGGTAAAAATCTTCAATTTTCTACGACGTTTTTCCCACTTGGGACAAAATCACGCTATTTAGCCGTTCAATCTATAGCATCACATCAGGCTAGTGGTCTGAGAGGAGATAGCATCACCAGTCGATCGTCCAGAGGGGGGTCAGGGGGGCTTGCGGAGGGGGGTGGAAGTCATTATGACTCAGCACCCCCATTGTTTGCGCAGGCAAAGTTTTATGGAACCTTACTGCGCGCTGTGGGTCAAATTCATACTATGGTTGAAATTGGACTCATTCGTTTGTGTAAAAGCTTGCGGATGATATGCTTCACTCTCTATCTTTTTGAATCGGTTTAATGAGTTTTCCTGTGGGAATAGTTGAGATATTTCCTTCGATAAATTGTTCTGTTCTTCTGGGTGATGTTACCAAACTGTGTTTAGATTGATCAAGAATGATTATGATTTTATTTAACGCTGTGCAATAAAAAAATTACTTATAAACACTCAAAATTTATACTAGAAATCTTAAGAAACTGTAAGTATTCGAAAACAAAATATTTTCAATGATCAGTTTAACTTGAAGGGTTTATAAACAAATCGTTGAACAGGTAACAAACAATGATCGGAAGGAGAAAGAGAAAGTTGTTGAGATGTTGCCTTCTTTAATTTATACATTCAAAGAGTGCCTAACAAGGGGCCACTCGGAAACTTCTAAAACGTCGCGCCGTAAAAAGTAAGTATTGAGATTTTTGCTCCAGTCCAAGTTTCAAGAGACATTCGAAGATTTACGGGAATTTAATTTGAGAAATAATAAAATACAAACGTCAGCCAGCTGGCTGTCTATTTCCTCGGCTGTAAAGACAAGTAAAGACAAGTTGTTTTACATTATTAGTGGTGTGAGCCATAGGTACCCCATCTGGAGGTCGTTTACTTGTTAAATTGGTATCACTTTGTGAGATTTAATCTACTTTAGTTAGGACAACGCAGGCTGAATCACCTGATTGTGTGTAAGAAAAAAATATCCGTGCTTTGGAGGGCGGAACAACTTATTTGTGTAAGTTGTCCAGTTTCGCCTGAGTAACCTCTATCTATTTATAGTGCTAACTCAGTGAGTATATCAGACCCTATAAACAGGATCGTTAGTGCCTAGCGCCAAGACAAGAGCCTGTTTTCAATTCATCAAAGGCACAGCTACAGAAACAACTTTATGCGATGGCCATTTTGAAACGAAGCAATTTTTTTGCTCTATTTTTATCATAGTTATTACAAAAGTTACTTTATAGTCTAGTCGTTTGTGACTCGCGCCAAGACAGGCGCTTGTTTTCAATTCATCAAAGGCGCCCGGTCAGTCGAAGTTGGGGCGCTCCAGTATTCCTTCAGCTACTGTAGACAACTTTGTGCGACAACCATTTTGAAACGAAGCAATTTTTTTTCTAGCCTTAATTTTTTTTTCTCTATCTGTATCGTGTATACCTAGTTAGAGCTCATGAGCAAATGAGATACTTGTTTCACGCATTAAATATACGATACCGTGACGCATTGATTGACTGTTCGTTTCGTATGATCATTTACCCTCTTCTCCGTTCCAAATATAGCTTAAACCAAGTTTGATTTTCCGTTGTGACATCACACTTCAATACAATGAGATCATTATTATTATTTATTATAGTTCTAGTGGTATGCTTCACCTCTTTCGCTAAGTTAAGATTCAGACCGACCATCAGCTTGGCTCAGACGGCATTTTACATTACGGTAAATTAACATACATACATACATAAAATCACGCCTTTATCCCTAATAGGGTAGGCAGAGCGAAAACGAAGGCATAAATTAAATTGAACTCTTTTATCAGATACCTAGCTCGATCACGCAATTTTCGTATTTTGACAAGTCGCGACAACCGTACTGCTCCGTAACGTAACGTACAACGTCTGTACGGCTGTTGTAGTGACGGCACAGGCGACGACGTGTCAAAATGCAAATTGCCATACGAGCTGTTATTTTCTTGGGATCGGATGCCGACGGAGACGAACGAGTGCTGCGGCAACAGTGCGGCTTCGTACGGATCCGTTCCGAGCCGGGCAGAGCCGGACCGATGCGATCCAGTCGGTGTGAATCCTACCTAACTCTCTATCTGCGCTAGAGGGACGGCTGCCGGCGGCCGATACGGCGCGATCGCATTTCAAACAAATACGCTCAGCCGCGTTTTGTTCCGCAAAAAGTTTTTTATACAATTCGCGCGGAAGTCGGCCTTTTCCAATTGAACTTTAATTTAAATATCGAATGGTTTCAATTCTGTAGTTATTTTGCCGGTAGATTTCAATAATAGTTAAATGTTTCGGTTTTAACTTAATTCTTGGCTCTAATAATTATATACCCTTGTTGTGTAGCTGTTGTTTGACCTATGGAGTCTCAAATCCGGAGGTTAAGGGTTTGATTTTCCACGAGGACACGGTGATGATGATGACGTTGTATCTAGGTATTAACTCTTACATTAGGGTTTATCGGTTCGTTTGATTCTGTAACCTATTCGACAGATGAAAAGATCACATTTTTTCTAATGTGCTGTTACAAATTTTTTAGTAGATTGACTCTAAATAAACTCTTTATTTTTTGAGAAATATAATAAAATTGTTCAACCTAAAACCTCAATAAAGAAGTGACGTTATTTTCAAAACATTTTTCACAGAAGACTAAGCTAAGAAAAATTAAAATTAATAGTTTGAGTTGAGCCCGACCCGAAGTTCATCATCAGTCTTCGTTACACTATCTCCATATAATGTGCTGGAGATAAAAACATCGCATCATTCTATTTTAAAATGTTTTATGTGAGAAAAAACGGTAAGTTGGTAAGTAAATACCTAAGCTTTTAAAACGATTATTTATTTTATTTTAGATTTAGATTTGGATTTTTATTTATTGATCACCAACAGAGTAAGCAACACAACATACAATAGAGGATACATACAATCAATTTTATGCTAATTGCCACCCCAATTATAGATGATGACGGCATGCACTATTTTATCACGTATAACAACTAAGGATACAGAAATCGATTTTTTTAGCGATTCTAAGCAAAACATTATCTGTTTTGGTTTTGTGAGAACACTTTCTTTTGTAATAACTAATAAGAATAAGAATTAAGTTCAAAATATACGCAATTATTTTAATTGCGTTACTTACAGTGCGCAAAAATGTTTATTATAGTAAAAAGTATAGCTAATTAATGTTACTTCATTATTCGCCATTGTGTCATCGTCCTTTTATTTCCTGAAAATCTGATTACACATCATGAAAATGGTTAATTGTTGTAAACCAACACTTTTCATTAATGAATACAGTTCACGAAGCATGCAGGTGCCTGTTACTGACTGCGTCAAAAAGTGCAAAGTGTAAAACGCGCAGTTTAATTAAAGCGCTACGTTCAACACACATACACGTACATTGTGCCTATTTCAGCTTTAGCCACAGATTTACAGTAGGGTAGATACAGCATCTACATCAAATGTAAGGGTGTATTCTGGTTTAATTTTTTTATAGTACTATTACAAAGAATCATGGTATTCAGGGTAGGCTCGTGCCCATCGGTGGGGACATATACCTATGAGCTGATGATGATTACAAAGAATCAGTTACAATTCTCATTTATAGGTAGAAAATTCTGGGTAATGGTGTTGTCAGTTGTAAAAAAAAAACACAATCACACTCATTAGCCCCCACTAGGATTTCCTGTGTTGTCCTGTCACTAGGTTGCCATGGACGGACATACAAAAAAACAATCACAAAGAACGCCCAGACCCGGCCTGTCCCGGGTTCGATTCCCGAACCCGGGCGGAACCCTCTGCGTAGCAGGCAGATACACTGCTAACCAGGCTGTGCGGGCCGTCAAAACAATGTAACAATGTAAATGTGATACCATACTTATATTCCTTTCTTCTAACTGGCAAAGACTCTTTCAAAATATCTTCCGCCCCTTTCTCTGTCAATCCTGCCAAATCGCATTTTTCTAATAATATAACCGAGAATTCCAAGAACTGTGTCCTACCTAAGACGTCACTATAAGCGCTGTGCACTCCAAACCCAGGTCATTTGAATGCGATTTCACATAAGTGCGCAATACATTGGCACGCTAAGACGGGTGGCTTGCGGTATCTTACCTACTCTAAATCTGTGGTTGTATCTATGCCATGTAACGTCCCATTCCCATTTTGCTCGTACCTCATCCTCCACGCGTGCGGCTTCGCGTTCCGAAGCCAGGTCATTTGAACGATGTCTGAGCGATTAACGAGCTTGCGTTTTTTGTTATCCTGGTACACGCAGAAAACTTTTCTTGTTGGGATTTTCTTTCGATTATGCTGTTTCTAAACGGGCAACGTTTTTCTGCAACATGTAGCTGCAATACAGTGATTAGGAACATTTCAAGCTATACCAATATGTCCCGGCCATAATAGCCAAACATGTTTTGTATGGCCAGTTATGATGAGCCTGCCTTTACCAAACATATTGCAACACATGGCCCAGTCATTGATTTCTCGGCTATTAGTTGCAATAAAATATTTTTGCCAATATTGCATCTTGCATCCTCATACTTATTGCAGAAAAAGTTCAGAAGCACTTAAATTACGTAGGTACTATCATGTTTTCACGACTTAATTTTAATTTATTTGATTTCTATAAGGTTTGACAGTTCCATCACTTAGGAAACCCTTTACGTTCATAACGTTAGCCTGGTAAGGTTAGCAGATGATACATTCTATGTCTTTTTAAACATTTTCAGTTTACCATATAAATAAAGTTTCTTCTTAGGTTGAAAAGTTGCCCCATGACTGTTATAATTAGATTTTATGAAGCTTTTGAAGTTACAAGTTTCATGGAAGAAGCTGAGAAAATTTTCGCGTTGAAAAAGTTATAATTAGAACCAAAACGGCTATGAAGAAGTTTTCGTGGAGTTTTGACGGCTTTTGACTCAAAACAGTACAATTTATTGTAGAAATTCACTCATATAGATACTTAAATGGTGACTGCTCATTCCTGTTGATCTACGAGAAAAAAATATCTTATGTCGAGCATCATCATTTAATCTGTAGAGACACGAAGGTCTACTATACCCAGTTCAATATAAAATTGCCCTCAATAGTAGTAATAATATTCGTTCGGTAAGAATAATTTTGCCATCCCTTTCGGTTTTCTTTTAATTCATAATAAAATGACATGTGAACTTATATTAGTTAAGTCGTGTAATTTGCAACACCAAATTGCTGCCAATACTTGTCGGACGTAGGGAAACCCCTTTACTACGTATCTGATGCTCTGCCTAACCCATAAGGAATAAAGGCGTAACTTTATGTATGTATGTAGTTTTGTTTAAACCAGAAACTCCCAAAAGAGCCTCCAGCAGCCGCATGCTGAATGCAAATGTCTTTCACTCAGTAAAGAGTAATAGTGCAGATAAGTAGCCCCTGACTTAGCACATTTGCCGGTTTGATAGTACCTCTAACCGATGTTTCCGGGACAACCAATTTCTGGTGACCCCTGGGGATATTTTACCACAACAGTAACTGTGGTTCTTTGGAGCAAATGTCAGGGGCCTAGAGGAATTGGTGGCACAGGAAGAGATGGTAGGAATTATGGGAGAGCATTTGTCAAAGTCTTGCTTGCAGCGATCGTAACGTGCAGAAGTTATTGGTGTGGTGCAAAGCTTTTGAATAGATAATTCTATAGATGTTGGGACTCTTACAAGCGTTAATGTGAACGGTCATTTTGATAATATCAAAAAGGATAAAAAAAACACGCGCAAGTTAAATTCAAATATTATACCGTTCGGTTCTTATTTAATTACCTACTTTCTCATAGTGACGCCTTTATCGCTTATGGTGGTAGGGTTTTGTGCAAAGCCCGTCTGGTTGGGGAGTATGCCACCCCGTTGGCTTATTTCTGCCGCTAATCAGAAATGTTCGCATAGGTTGAAATTATATGAGACAATCTATCTTAGGTCTCACGGTGAGCAACGCACTCTGCCATTATAGAGGGATAGTAGTACCTAGGTAGGTGTTATTGGCTACGGTACTGCTTAACATCTCAGGAGGGACACCGTATGCTTATTTTCCGATTTACTTATAATTACAAAAAATATCTGGAAATGCTGTATAAAGCTGATTTCAACCGACTTACAGACGTTTTACAAATACCTTACTGATTTCTCTATTTTTCTGCTACGGGCTACGCCGTAGAGGCGTAGCATTTAGCTACGATAATGATTACCATTTATTATTAGACGTCAATTCTTCTTACTTGTGCTGTCTATCCTGTGTACAATTTCATAAAATGATCTTCTAGCGAAAAGTTTGCTAATTTTAAATTATGCATAAAAAATTTCAACCACTTTGAAATATATCGTGTTTTTACATGGTAATATTCACACTCCAGTAAACGTGAAAAGTAATAAAATTTATCTTTACACACAACATAGTAATAAAGGAATGTAATGCGGCTCTATCCATACTCGTGTGCTTTCAGATAGCGTCATTTCATTTTATATTGTCTTACCACCAGTAGTATCGCCAGGGCAAGCGCCAGGGGTATGGGTGCGTAATGTATTGCGTCAAAGTCAGTCAATGATACCTAATAGGATTCAATTTATTATTAGAGTTTATTTCTGCAGCGACATTTTTGCATACATTGATTTTTATTCTTGTCTCCTAGAATCCTGCGAAATCACTGGCCTATGGGGCAACAGATGGCATCTTACTGTGAACAACACGATTTGTTGTCGCAATAATGTAGGAAGATATTTTAGTAGTATTTTTTAGTGTTATAAGGTGCCCCCACACTCGAGCAGACTGGTAATCCTTGATAGCCCCTATTTTGTAGAAAAATTAACTCAAGCTAGTAGTGAAGTGTAACAGTGTTCAAAACGCGAGATAAACTCGCACAAGTGAGGACAGACCCAGCGAGCTACCGACGATCAAACACAATGTTGCAGTTTTACGAGTGTAACCTATTGTAGACAATTTGGGAGATATGCGACGGGTTCGTATGTGAAAGCATCAATGTTGTTATCAAGCATAAAGTTACGTATTACTTAGTATAAAAACGTGAATGTATTCTTGAAAAATATATTTTGTAGTTAGCCAACGATTGGCTTTAAATCGTAATTCCTATCTTGTAAAAAAAAATAAGAGTGTAGAGATCATTAACAATTGGGTCATCTCTTCATCATCTCCCTAGCCTTTTACGTATTTCTCGGGGTCGGCTTCTTAATCTAAGGGATTGAACGAGGACACAGGTTTCTAGGTATATTTTTTTCAAGCTCGTTACGTATTAATGTTGGTACCTAATAATTGGTGAAATTGGAATCTACTCAACTAACAAAAATGTTAGGTTAGGCATTCCACGTACAAATATCTCTTTGAGCAGACGGGAATGTAAGACGCCGGTTCTGTTTCCGGACCCACTTAGTTCTTATTTCCTGTACTTAGAGAGAGCGATCCTTATTTTTCATTTTACTATATACCTACTATTCTATTGTATTTTTTTTAAATGAGTCGTGAGTCCACAGACCACCAGACTACGTCAAAAAAAGATTAGACCACGTGGCAGACCGAAGAAGAGCTGATTAAAGCGGATATGGAAGAGTTCGATCTTACACCAGTGGATGTCGATGACCGGGCACAGAGGAGTCGGAAAACCTGGAAAGTGAACCCCAGCATTATGCCGGGAAAACGCTAGGCAGAAGAAGAAGAATATACTGACGTAAAAATTTTTGATTTGTTATTTCTAATATTATATCTACTTAAGTTTAAGCTTCTTCTTCTTCTTCGTATCAATAATCCAAATATATAATATTGTTAAACATAAAAATAATTTATATCGTCTTTTGCCAATATTTAGCGACGGGTTAAGCTCCTCCCTACTGCATGTGACGGGCAAATGAGGGCAAGATAGCAAATGTGGCTTACTATACAGAGATATTTTTTATGTATTAAATCACGTCTAGATCGACTGCTTGTAATATTCAGCATGAAATTAGGCAAAGTTTTTATGGCTGGAAATAATTAAAGAGTTATTTATGTTCTGAAACATGTAATCTCAACTTGGAGAAGTTATACTATTAACTTTGAACTTTGAAGGCTGAAATAATCTGAATATTAATGTTGTAATCTTGACGTTTTGGGCACATCGTTATGTAGTGAGGGTAGTTAACAAGATAAGAGCTATCTTAAATGCAGTGTGGCCCGTTTTTAGTAGACCATATTTTTTTTACTGAGGGATTTCCTGACTGATCAATTTAGTTTCTGGATTCATGCCTTAAATTACAAAAATACTGGATGTAAGAGACAGTTTCCCGTAAACTAATAGGGGTCACTCAGTCAATGATACTGAACAACTTTCCATTTTTTTTCATTTTTGTCATTTTTTTAAAGAATTTCCTGGCAAAAATTTGTTCAGTTTCGTCACAGCGACTTTCTCTAATCAGTGAGTTTCGTCGACTGAGCAACCCCTTCAATCAGTTTGCGGGAAGCTGTCCCTTACATCCTGTGTATTTTCATTTCCAAATTCATGCTTCCAGTTTCCATAGAGAGATGGCGCTTTCATACGTTTCCCTGCGATAGTCGGCTTGAGGCTCGTGCAGCAAATTGAATGTGTCGCGAACAGCCGAGTGCCGCAAAGAAAACAATCCGCTTGTACCATTCACTGTAAATTACTGGGTTGTACCTACGTTACCATACAGATATAGTTGAAGATAGGAACAGTAAAACACCTTCATGTTAGCGACAGAAATGGTTTTATAGATACCTTTTTGATAGAGATTCGTTACATTATTGCTTGCGAACTAAGATTCAGGTCAATACTAATCAATTTATTTTTTTTACCCATACAAATGTTTAATTAGCCAATGATCTTCCGAGTTCTGATATCATTACGCAATAATCATCTCTCTAACCTTTTTCCCGTATTTCACGGGGTCGGCTATCTAATTTAGGTATCTTCTACTTAATTTATTAATCTAAAGGTATTAAACGAAGATAGTGGTTTTTACACTAGACTGCACTGCCGTCTGACTTCCGCAACCCAGAAGGAACACCAGACCCACTCCTAGATTCTTCTGTTTATTCTTTCATTTATAAGTTTACAACTGAATAAGAGTATTCCGTGCAGATTGCATAGATACGTTAACTGCGTTTATAATATTATGAAAATATTCTTTACATTCAACAATTTTTTACCTACAAAGTACCGAGTACCGTTCATACATTTCCTACTGGTAGTTACTTCTCGTTTCTATACATCCCAGTCTGTAGCTCGTCGACGCGGTTCCAGTCTGCATTATTCAGGACTCCCGTAATGCATTCAAAGTTCTTTCCTAATTCGTTGAGTTCCATTTTCGGTGCTTCTTTGCTTTTTAACTAATTCCATGCTGGACAGGACAAGGAGTGACAGAAAACATAGAAGCTAAACAAATCTATCTGGAATAACCCTCAAAACTTGTCAGACGAGGCGGATAACCTTTTTTGGGTTGTAGAATTTAAACTATGGAGTGAGCATTCATACTTTTTTTGTTCAAGTTTGATACAATGACACAAATAAAAGTGTAAGTATGAATAGGAATTATTCTGGTTAAAGGTGCTGAAAGGTTACCTGTATCGTAATTTAATTTAAACATCAGAAAGATATTAGGAGAGATAGCAGACAAAAATTTTGCCTATAAAAAGGCCCTTTTGCCCTGAGAAGAAGCATTCCCCTTATGAATTTACTGCAAGTTATTCCGATACTCATAGTTATAAAATAACACGCAATATTGAGTAGACTAACCTATAACGCAAGCTTATATTTTCACAATACGCATAGACTCCTTGACTCGTTTAAATCAAACTTAACTTCTAATACACATCCGAACTTAAATTTAAACTTAAAACAACGGCGCATAGCATCTCCTGCTATCTTCCGCGTCTTTACTCGACTCCCGATGCGGAGTAGTAAAAATTAAAAAATGCGATTTGATTAATTGTTTTTGTCATTTGATGAATTGTTTTTTATACTTAAAGGCTGTCCAATAATTATGGATAGTTAAAAATCTCTATGAAACTGTACAACTTTACTGAGTAACTTTTCTTCGAAATATAAAAAAAAAGTATAAGCTGGTCGAGTCATTTCATTTAGTATGTGAGACGCAATATTTTTTTCATATATAGAGAAAAAGTTACTATGAAAATGTTGTTCAGTTTCATGCGCAGATTCTTCCCTATCAGTATTATTCATGACTTATTGGACACCCTGTATACTTATGGGTGATACAATGATAACTCTTTACATTAAAAAAAACGAAATTAAAAAAGTTTTGGTAAGTACAATATTCTTTTGAATGCTATCAGCCTATCACACTTAGTTTAATAGCTAGAACATCATTGAGCTGATCTTAGAAAATTTGTTAATATTCTTTTCTTCTCTGTTTGAAGAAATTTTAAGCCAGGCACTGAGTTTTAAGAAACAGAAACTTTAAATGACACTTATACTTTCTTTAAATAAAATTTGTTTAGTATATAATTATGGTTATTTTGCCGCACAAATTCCTTCATTCATTCCATCTCTACTCCCGAAACTTAATTCCAGTTTGCACCAGATAAAACTAGTTGCAAGTTCTCCTCGAATTTGTTCGGAAGTTTCAACGCTGTTAATTCTGTTGTTATGTTCTGTAAATTGGGATTGCGTGGACTAACTAGCCGCCATGTTGTTTGTTTGTTTGCTTTATTTTATATTGTTGGCCGAGTGGTAATACCTTCGGGATTTCGCGGGTAATTAATGGATGATTGTAATTTTTAGAGAGAAATTATTCAAGAGAAAAATTCCGGTACGATGCTGAAATCGTCATCCATATCTCATTGAAGGTGTCAGAAAAAGTTAAGTTAGGTTGGGATTTTGTCAAAGTTTTTAAGCCATCAGATGGCTTATGACATGGCTTAACGAGTAATATCCACGATATCAACCGGGACTACCACGAAAACGCTCGAATTGTTATATCACTACGGCCATGTCGGCCATTGGCCTATACATAATAACGATAAAGGCTTAACATTATTGAAGGAACAGAAACTAGTTTAGATACTAACAGAAATTTGTTTTTGAAATAATATATTAGAAGAGAGAAAATCGGAGAGATAAAAGGACATATTCCATATGAATTCCCGATGCTTACTCAAATTAGAAATAAATTTTCCTCGAAATGTACGCTATTTAGTTACCAAAAGGGAGTTGAATTCCTTATATTAAATCTTTCAATAAGCCGGAAATAATACGAGTATGTCAAAAGACGTGAACATAAAACTCCTTTAGATTTGATTACGTGAGTCTTTGAAGACGATCCTTCACTGACAAGTGCCGCCTCTGGAAAATGTATCGAAGGGAATCATAGATTTACATTGACGTAGATTGTCGATTTGGAGTTGTAAGTCACGCTAAAGCCATTCTGCTTGGTCTAATTATCGCTCATCTTTGCTATAGTAACACATACCGCTTAAGTTCTAAACGGGAAGCGACGCTGCTTGAAGATGCAGCTCGTTGTACCTCAAAGTGACAGACTGCACCGCGCGACGTCGCGTGGAATTTTCGAGTCTTATCGTTTTGCATAGTAAAATAAAATTCTTTACTGTATGACGCCCTTTAGAGTTCCTGGTGTGAATTGACCCTCCCTCGTGTGAATAAAATGGCTAAATTGTATTCAGTACCACAAACATACAGCTGGACAATAAAAAGAGATATTTATATTCACCGTAGCTTTGCAAAATGTTACAAGCTTGATTTTAAACAATTTAAAGATATTGCGTGTTCTACCCATGTGTCAGTGTTGGGTATATTCCTTTACACTTTGGTGAGGCAAGCGACCGTGGCGATCCTGCAATCTCGATACATCAAACATCTCATAAATATGCACAGTCACCGGCGGCACGGACAAGAGTGTAGATGGCTGGATGTGAAACTAAAAAAAACTAACAGTATGAAAATAAAAATGATGGCCGAACATGTTTTTTTTTTTTGACAAACTATAGTTAAAATAGAGATCATTGCAATACCAGGGATTTACCTACAGATAAGCAACCAGAACCGGCCTTTTGTATGTAGCCTTATTTGACGATGTAGTGCTATCGATTCTTGGAGAGCATGACTTAACTGAATCCAAAATTATACCGTTCCTTTCTGTTTCCTCAGGATAGACAATAACAAGTGACCATTTTAGTCAAGATTTAGTGATTTTGTGCGCATACAAATCGATACTAGTGTTGTACAAATTGTTTTCATTACGATTCTTACATCCTCTGCTTACACCGTTAATTTCGTATAAACCGGGAAATATGGAAATTCGCCTCCAATTACTGAATTGAGGTTTTATTTTTATCCACGTTTGGCGATATAGCGCCGTATGAATTTTTATTTCCATTCAATTCTCTGCATGTATTTTATACGGATTTAAGGATAACTACAGCAAGAAAAAGTGTGCTACTATGCCCAAGCACCATGTCTACAGCTTCAATTGTAAATTTATCACAACAAGTGCATAATTCAAGTAATTTTTCTCCGAGATCTTTATCTGCCCGAGCCCGCAGGGCGAGGGCTGATGAATATGTCAAGGAGAAAAATGATTTGTGCACGAGTTGTAATCTCTGCTTTTCACTTCGATTGCGAGAAAACAACAAAAATATCATTAAACAAACAAATACGCATGAAAAAACAAGAGCATCATTGCCGGCACTTAACTTTTTAAATCTTTCGACATGAAATATTAGGTTTGAGCTGGAAATCTATACAGCCTAGTCTTAAATTAATTTTGTTAAAATCTGTTATTTTTTAATTAAATAACTACCTGAATTAATTTATTTATCTAAAGCTTTAAAGAGAACATGGAATGCAAATAAATTCAAGGAAATATTATAAATTAACAAGTTTTATCCGTGCACTTTTTATTGTGTTTGCCTTAGTATAGAAACATTTAAAAAGCTACTTTTTTGCCCTTGTGCATAAAGTTCAACTTTGTGCAGCCTACACCCTGCACGAAGTAGTACTTTTACGAGCATGAAAAGTGAAAAATTCTTTTACCTCGCGGTAAATCATTCTCTTCTAGAAAATTTACTTGGTTCAGTTTATGCTTCCTCTGGCGACCCGTAGCTATCGGATCTCGTGAATAAAATCTCAAAGCTTTTCACGGTTCATAGAGTTTCACTTACTATATGCATTTTATGAACGCCGACGTAACATTCACCTACGTGAGACAAGCCTTACATGGAAAAATATATCGTTTAGAGTAGTGTAGGGTACAAATTGTTGATAGGGAATATCAATACGCAAGGAGTCAATATGCGTCATCTCTATTAGGTGCATATGGAATAAATTAAAGGAACAAAATATTGACCAATGAAGGAAATTACTTCTTCCACCATCGCGTCCGCTTTTTTCGCAAAATTGTGGTCCAACTTCGGATCTTAGCGCTAACGTGCGTTAGGCAATCCCTAAATAGTATGATGACAACCAGCGCGCTCCATTGTAAAGACTTTGTGTTCCTGTGTTCTATGCTTTCCTTTAAAAACGAGTTAGTCATTTTGATTAACCTGCTTTTAAGCGAGGGGCTAAAGATAAAATAACTCTAGCTAGAGCAACTTTATAAATGGCAGGAATAGAATAACATTATATTTTTATATGAGACGAAAACATTCAACGTAATCAAAAATGTAAAAATCATATTAATATGCAATTTCTTACACAACTTCACAGTCATAACACGTTCCGACGACATCATAAAATCCTTGACATTCACCAAGAATCCGTCAAGAATTTCCCATCCAAACATTATTATTTCTCTTGCTAAGCATATAAAGCTTTGTACAACACTCGATTCCCAGTTTTAGTAAGAATAAAATTCATCTAGATGGGTTCGAATTTGGATTCTAGTTCTTAACGCTAAAACTTAGATCTACCTATCCCTTGCAAGGACATTTTATTCGACATGGATGTTGTACCTATTTGAATTTACGCATTATTTTTTTAATTAATCAGGCACGGACATATTGTGTAAGATGGCGGTGGCTAGAACTCTGGTGAATTGAGCAACATGCACAATATCTAACCGACAAAGCTTAAAGATATTTCCTTTCCATTTTAAAGCTTACTCTAAAAGTGTCAGGTAGGTTTTGATTTTAGCTTTTAGCAGGTTGCATCCAGAATTCAGCCCATTTCTGTGTAATATATTTTTATTCCACTGTCGATCTTGGAGGCTGCAGATATATTTCTCTTCGCGTGGCGCAATGCCAAGACTCTTGCACTGCACAAATGCAGCCATGATTTTCAAAATGTGAAATAATAAACAAAGAAAACGTGGAACTATGACATATGGGTCAGCTTCGTATACTATTTGGACGACTTCTCGCTGTATTTGTAGTGTTGTAGATGAAACATGTTTTCATTATTTTATTTAAAGTGAACTGGCTGTATTTACCTTTAAAATGTTGACATTAAAGTAATTGATAAATTAATTAGATTAATAGTCAAATTTAAATAAGAATTGTATGGTTAGATGGGCGACTAAGTATTTTCATTCCAACTTATAAGCACTCAGTTTTGCGATTCCCATTATTTTTCCTCTATAATGATACACAAGAAGGAACGCAATAGGAGCATCCTATAAAGACAAAGTCTAAAGTTGTTTTTATTCGTAACTCGGACAGTAAAAGCTGCAATTTCACTGGCATCTTAGTGTACTTCATTGTACTTACAGTAACTCGCAACAATACGTTTACATGTTTCTTTTTGTAATTCACTTCTGAATATAAACAAGTAGATTCAACGCTAGACGTCTTTTAGACTTAATTTAACCCTACTATCTACTATACACTATCGAGCAGATTTTAGAGACGGTGAACAAGCCGGTGAAACATGGTGTCAGAATTTTTAAACTGACTGGCATCTTCTCTGATGAATACAATTAATCATCATCATCATCTTCCTAACCTTTTTCCCGTATTTCACGGGCTCGGCTACCTAATCTAGGGGATTGAACGAGGGTACTGGTTTTTACACAGAGCGACTGCCATCTGACCTCCGCAACCCAGAAAGGAAACCAGACCCAATCCTAGATTAGGTCACTCACTGTGTGCAGGTTTCCTCACGATGTTTTCCTTCACCGTAAAAGCGCCGAATAAACGTGCATATGAAATTCGAAAACCAAAAACACATTGATACGTAGTGGGATTCGAACCACGAACTCCTTCACAGAAGTCCGCGGCCCTATCCACTACACCATCCGGGCTTCTATGAATACAATTAATAATTAAATTAAGATATCACTCAGTTAGTAGTAATAATTCGGCCCTATTAGTGGCAGGATGTGATTAATGTTGCTAATGTTGCGTCTTCCCATGACCTAGTTTACAACATGTAATCGACCATAAAATTCAATTATGTTATATTTAGGTATATTTTACATACATACCTACACAAAATTACGCTTGCAGTTGTAGGGTTAAGCAGAGCGTAAAGGGTTAAAAAATGTTTTTACGGGATGTAAGGGACAGCTTCCCGTAAATAAATAAGGGTTCCTTAATCAACGCAACTGAAAAACTTGAACAAAAAAACTTTTAAGAGAAATTAAATGAAGTTTTGGCTTTCCGTTACAAATAATAAATTGTCTGAGCGACGTGGGCAATTTGTATGGGGAATTCAATATTTTTTTACCTGAAATAATTTCCTGGTAAAAGTTGTTATAATACATTAAAATTTTATCCACTGTTCGAAAGCAACTTCTAATTAATTTTCAAATCGGAAGTTCCTAAATCGGTAATTAATTGTATTGGATACTTATCTAAATAGCTTCCTACTGCGTAATCGTGGCACAGTAAAAGAAAATAGCAGTACATACTGTATAACATATTCACAAAAACAATGTAGGTACAAATTGTACACCGTACGAGTAGATAGGTAAGTACAAGGCTCAGACATTCAAGACTTGCATAGGGAAATTAGTGAAGTTAATTTTATAGCTTTCTACTCGTGGTTTTTCCCCACCTGGTAAAAATCAGCCTATGATCTACTTTGATCAAAAGATACCATAAATTAGAATTTTGACACCGGATTCAGTCAAGTCAAATGACCCGAGAACTCATACTATAAATACATACCCAATACCTACGCCAGAAGATTATGTTACACATCATCATTAGTCGTTTATGTTATGTCATACTTAGTAAAGATACGGCTTATTATGCAAAAGCAGGTTTTTTAAATTTAGGTACTGTCGAGAAATCTTACTGCTGCTTGATTTAGCTGTAATTTGGGCTCGGCTCATTTGATCGAATTCTTCAAACTCGGTGGAGTATAACTTTGCAACCACAAAACCAATTTCGATAGAAGTTTGATTGAAATTCAGTTTGAAAGTTAATTTATCATTGATCATCTTTTGAAGTTGTAAGTATTATTACTTTAAAAAACTTGCAGAAAAATATGAGTAGTAGTAGTTTTACCTATTAGCCTGAATAACGTTAGGGTCAGTTCACACCGGGAAGCGACGCAATTTTATTGACAGAACTTAAAGATTCCTCACGAACTGACCCTTAGTTTTGGTTTAAATTTAAGGAGGAGGTCTTGATTTAAAATTTTACGAAATATTTTTTTTAAATGAGAATTAAGGTATTTTACTTTGAGCAGAAAAAAAATTAACTCTCTCTGTTAAGTTTTGTTTTCACCTTTACTTATTTACCCTTAATATAATGTGCTTTCATCGAGTATATTACAGCGGAAGGGTCCAAGGTGCGCTAAGACGAAAATCCTTTAGGCAACAGGCCCTGGGTTATTGAATTTTGGCTACGAAGTTTTGAATAGATTCCAGGATCTATTGTGTGTTTACCTATAAATTATTCATGTAGCTATTAGAATCGTTGTTTGTGGTTTTAGTAGTTGATCGTTAAATATTATTATTATAATAATTGTATATAATGGCCTCGATTCACGCCGTCCAGTTACTAATTCTAATTCTTAGTAGCGCTGTCACTTTCTTATATTTGACATAAAAACAGGATAGCAACTAAACACATGACTTTGACATTCCTAATCTGACATTAAATTGCTTAAATTTGACATTAGATTGCTTATTAATAATTTAATTTAATTCGATACCTGTAACTCCGTAAAAGTTAGTCAAAAACAAAAACTAGTAGTTTTGGTTTTGTTAATTTTTATAATTTGAACATGATCAAAAATAACACTGTAGGCTCTCCTAATGCCTATAGAAAAATACCTATTAATATAAGGTACCTCCCTATTTTTAACCAAAACAAATTCTAGGATATACGAAAGCAACAACTCATGGGTACATCCCAAACAGTCGTAACTGTTAAAGAAGATTATAAAAACATGTCGTAAAAACACATCCACCTAAAAAAACCATTCGAATCCTTACAAAAAACGAATAGACGTATTTAAGGATATATAGATAAAGTTGAAAATGGCATATCAAGGAAGGGTTGGACGGTAAATAGAAGTTGGTAGACATGGCAGCTTATGCGTTGAGTAATGGAGTGTGCATAAAGTTTTCGCGAAAATAACCTTTAAATTTAGACATCGTTGGCTTGATAAGGAAGCCGTGTTAAATGTACGGTGTTGTTTCAGTGCCCGAACAGATGAAGGATTATGTGAAAGTGCTTTAGAAAATACTTTCCATTTTATATAATTTGATAATTCAAAATTTCATGAAAATCCTAGAAATGTTACGAAAACACGGATAATTAGATAGTGGCGAAAACATTTTCTCAATATTACTGGACAATTTATTATTATTATTATTGGTATTTTATTGTTTATTGTTCACAAGTTACATGAAAAAGACAATACATAAAGAATGACGACACAACAGGTACAGCTTATTTCTACTATTTAGGTTCTTTGCAAAAAACGCGTCACTGCCTACTTATTGCAAAACATGACAGCAAAAATCAAATTTTCAAATCACATACATACATACATAAATCACGCCTTTATCCCTAATGGGGTAGGCAGAGCGTTAACGACCCAAACAAAGGTCATTACGCCACGTCTGACAAGTATTGAGGGTTGTTTAAGATAGATCTATAGCTAGTATATTGCTGTAGTGATAGGTTGTCAGCCCATCGCCTATATTACAATATACTAAAACCCTCGAATCCCTTAGCTGGTTTTTACAGCATGCCCGGGAGGAGATGCAGCTGGCACATTCTATGTTTTTCTATCGCTCCCAGTCCAGCATGGAAGATTTTCAAATCACGATATACCTATGTGAAATCTTGTATTATATTTTTAGCTTACCATAAATGACCCCTAAATTTTAAGCTTCTTAGAATATTTTAAAACGGTTCAGACCAAACTATGGACCTTTAGGTAGGTACCCGTAGAATCTAAATCACTCGCCGCCTTATAGGTAACCTGAGTTTTACCTATGCTTTACTAAGAACATTTTATTAAACTTTCTGTCCGACATTTAGTTTTTATAATCTGCTAAGTACAATTCTACGTACGGTTCGAACGGAAATTGCTACCCTAAAATATTCAAGTCATTGCCAAATCCCCAAGCCATGAAACCATACATTTCAATACTCTCCAAATTGGTCATCAATTCCAACATTCAAAAGCAATAATCACTCTTACGAGTTTCAGACTCAACTCATACATACATACACATACACGATTGATCAATATCAACCGGTGAACTATCAACCGCATGCGTCGAACCCAGTTACATAGTTTAACTTGAGCACCTTTGAGTGAGAATGGAAACACTTTGCCAATTGATATGACGAGAGAGTTTTAAGTTTTCAGATACTTCCTTTAAACGCATTATTGAATTTCATAAAAAGCACAATTCAAACATTATCAACAAGGACCAGTCAACGTTTGAAATCAGTCGTGTTACACATAAAATATAGTACGTGAAATTGACTTACAAGGCGTGTTAATAGCATCAATTTTGGTGGCGCCTTTCGCCCTTTTTCTTGAAAAAATTCGAATAGCGATGAATATCATAAAAAATAGAGGACATATAAACTGTCTCCTGATGAACCATCTAATTCACTGTGAATCTAATAAAACTTAAGCCAACCCACCCACACCTCAACAACTTCAAACTCATTCAGACAGTAGCACAGACAGTGCAACTCAATCAAAAATGACGTGCGCACTCGGAAGCGGCATCAAAATGCGAATGGCATTCAATTAGTAACTAGCTGTTGAAGTTGGACTAGTGTTGCTTTGTTGAACTATCGATAAATTTTATCATCGCGATAATGATGATGATTTAGGCAAGACAAGACAAGATAATTATAAGTGAAAGTTTACTTGCGACATACATACAAAGACAATAATGAGTGCCCCACCGAATGAAGCATCTGACTAGCTGGAATTTGCAAGGCGTACCAAAGTAGAGTTCATACATACATACATACAAACATACATACATACAAACATACATACAAACAAAGTAGAGTTCAAATTACATATTTTGGATACAATAAACAAAAAAATATGAAAAATGACGATTAACGTTTGTAAAGAATATGGTTGCGATATATCGGTAAAGGTAATCGAAAGACAGCACTATGCAGACGAGTTATCGTGCAAAAAAACAGCCTAATTTAAGCGTAGAAGCCGCTTATAAACCTGTGAAATCTTGTTGAGCCGATCATAGGCCGAATGTTTCTGGTTTGACACTCTTTGTCCAAGAAAAAAAATGATTATTGGTAGGCTATCGATAAAGAACTGTCGATGAACAACACTATTCAGACGAGTTATCTCGCAAACAGTCCGTGGGCTAAAGACGGCCACTGGACGCTAATAACCTGTAAAATCTTGATGAACCGATCAAAAGCCGAATATTGGTTTGACACTCTTGGTAGAAGAAGAGACAATGCTATAGATTGTCTATCGATAAAGGACTGTCGAAGAACAACACTATTGGGGCGGGTTTTCGCGCAAACAGTCAGCCTAATTGCGCGGAACGTGGGCTAACAATGGTTAGTGGCCGCTAATAACCTGTGAAATCTTGATGAGCCGATCATAAGCCGAATGTTTCTGGTTTGACACTCTCATCTCGGTCGAAGAAGGGCAGAGGGAACAATAATGGTTGTTGAGAAGAAAATCAAATCATAAATGTGCTTTATATACTGTGTAGAACACCTTTGACTGCCTTCACCATACAAAAGTCTTAAAAATAAATCGTAAGAACCTTTTAGTTGTTTGCATAATTATGGTGAAATTCTCTGTATTTCGAGACATCAAATCAATTTGATCCTAGATATTTGTCAAATGCTTTGTATTTACCTGTTAACGTCATTTAAAACTTAGAATTGTGAGTGCTAAATTCTAGAATATTCTCGACGCTACTATTAAGGAAGGAAGGTGTCAGATGGAAGCAGTGTTCATAAACAATTTACATGCACTAAGTTTAAAATTTCAAACTCCACGACGACATAGTGGCAGCTGCACACTGGTGCACAATTGGACCGAGCTGGGCAAAGAGCTTTACCTACTAAACGTTAGCCATTTGGTTAGCCGCAACGTTCACAGACAGCACTACCGAAATGTGGACTTAGAACAGTGGTTCTTAACCTTACAGCGATGAGAGACTATTTTTGACAGTAATCTTGTCGTGACTTAAAAAAACATCTAAAAAACAATTCTTATTTTAACAAGTGGACTCACGAGTTGACTAACGACCCATACGATAATTGCATTACATAAGGGTATAGAGCAATTTTATTCGCTATAATTGCGTAATTAAATTAGTCGTGAATTTGATATTAAAGTACGAACTAAAAATCATTCGGAAAGTTATCATGTACATGCACAATATGTACACAATTTTCTTTTATAACAGCTTATTTAGGTAAGTCACTCCTGAAATGACAGTTAATGTCTTCGTATACTATTTTAAGAATTTTCAGGAATACTCCGATGGTCCGTGGGCCACCAGTTGGGAACCTCTGCCACAGATGGAATCCCGCTAAGCCCCACATCGTTCCTGCTGCCGGTCTCTTCGTTGTAGCAATTCAGACTGCATTAAAGCAATTAGCGAGGTTGCTTTTATTGACGTAGATTTGAGTTTGCCACGGACCTGGATTTGTGGGACAGACTACGTGATATGTGCACAGATAAGTCGAATGTAAGGCGATTCATTCATTATTCATCAAAGAAGGAATCAAAAGACATACTAAGGCTCGTATTTATAAAGCGATCTCAAGATTGAGAGCAATATTAAGTATGGATTTGACAGACCGTTTTGTACTGAAATGACATTTCTGATACGAACTTAAACTCGCTGTCAGTCTTGAGAGCTGATTATAAATACGGGCCTTAGTATTTTACTGTCCCTTTTATGCTAATTGATGTAATTTTTGATATGTTCAATGAAATCATTATGAATAAATAATTACATGCAAAGGAAGTTAAAGCTAATATTTCATTATCACATACATACATTTATATACTATAATATATATATTTATTTATGTTTACTGTAGATTTAATTATTTTATTATGTATAATATATTATAAGTACTTGAAAGTATTTTTATTTTTTAATTTTTCAATATCGATATGTATCTCCTAATTCCCATTTCTTTATGTAAGTTTCTTTTAGTTTCAGTTTTTTTTTTTCTTATTTTACCTGAGTGCACCCGCATCAATCCCTCTCTGTTATCCCTATGGTTGGCCGGTAGAGAATGCCGCGTGGCATTAGGCCCGCCTTTTGTACATTGTGCAATAAAGTTTTATAAATAAATAAATAAATAAATCACAGGTACGCTCCATCGAGAAGTAGGTACGAGCCTACACTCTAAAAGGCGTCCCAGTACAGATTGATTGACTTCCTACACCGATAAAACAACTACTTCCTAGGATAGTTTAGTAAGGGGTGACAAATGCTATTTGTAAAAAATAATGATAGATAGAAGAAGTAAATAATAATTATATTATAATTTTATACAAATATTTTTTTTAAAGTTTTAATAATCAAAACTAAACACCCCTGTTTTTTCTGTCTCTACTTCAGTTACAAAACAACCTATACTGCTTCAGTTCCAAATCGCCGACGAATAGTCTCACGTTATTTTCATAACATCCTGAATAAACTCTTCTAATATTTGATCCGAGCCGTAATTTGTTGGGTCAGTCAAAGTATCAGTTTCAGTATACATCCGGTCGTAGTCGACCGGGTCAAAAGTTAACCGGACCCGTAGAGACAGTTCATACCGAGTAGCGACACGACGCGACATGGCTTCATGCGGCGCAGGTGCAGCCTGAAGCCTACTTGGTGACTTCTCACTACAATTGGGTAAATAGGTATCTCGTGATTCTGCAATGAAATGTGTAAGGCGCGTGGCATCCCTACTGGAAAAGTCGAGGAGGCGACGAGACAGCGGCAAAAATATTTTCTACAGAAGACTTCAGCGCAGTGGTGACGTGAATTTCCGGTGAAGAAAATCTGTCAGCTGCCGCCGTCTCGACTCTTTCAGTATGCCATGCATCTAAAGTTCTATTACAGGGTGTAAATAAGGGCATATGCACATTATGCACTCGAAAGGATGTGAAACTGCCCATGAAAAGAAGCAACTTTGCCTAAGGAAATACAAAATATGAAAAAAAAAATGGCTTCCCGTACTAAAATTGCTATCAGCTGATTAATTTTCTATGGCAGATCAAATTTTTTTTTGTCGTTTTTCAACCTATATGTTCCTTGGGAAAAGTTTCTCCTCGGTCTTCTTCTTCTTCGTGTCGACTGGTAACATTCTACATTCTCATAATATTTTCGCCCAGTGTTGTGCAATGGTGATTGCGTTGGCGTTTTCCTGCTGTAGATCCTGAAGCGTGCATGACCTAGGACATTTGGGGCAGGACAGGAGATGGGCCATTGTCTGCACCGCGCCACAACCACACGCTCCTCGGTCTGAACTATCCGTAGCCCAGTGCGTTATGTAAATATTATTGTAAGGGATCAGCACAATAGCTCAACTGCCCTGAAAACTCCGGGTGAACTTGACAGGTTTGTATCGTTGGGTTAAGGGTCCGAGGTCCTATAGATAATGTTATTGTTAGTTTTTGTAGTTCATCCGTTTGGTGCAAATAATTTCTGCTTTTACGTAACTCAGTTTTGAACTTGAGCATTACGTTAGATGAATTATAACTATGATAATATGACTTTAAATGTTTTTCAGATCACTTAACGGAATTACTAATGTTTATTTATACTATGTGTTTGGGCATATCCATTGCAATTTCATAAATCAAAACCCATTCAAATACTGCCTATTTGTGACGTAATGTACTGCAAACCTGACCTATGTAACATCACAAACCATACAGTATTGTTAATTTGATCACAAGATAATCAAGTACACGACATAATAGAACTATTCAACTTGTGATTATGCAATATTGGTAACAATGGAACCATTGTCAAGTTAAATCGATCCTATTGGCAGCACTTCCATGTGTGTTAAGGAGATATTTAGAAGTGTTTACTCGTCTAAATGCTTGTTCGGTAGAGATTTGTGTACATTCTCCGAAGAATCATAGTGTCAAAACACACTTTTCTTGGGCAGGTTATGCATTTTAACTGAATACATACATACATAAATAAAGTCACGCCTTTATCCCTGATGGGGTAAATTAAAATACACTGTAATCCTTTTCCTGATTCTACACTACAGCACACCCGAGAGGGGAAACAGCTGGCACATTCTGTTTTTCTATCGCATCCAGTACAGGATGTAAGGTGGAGCTGAACCTGTTTATTTAAATACGCTTATTAAGTTAGGTACTTTACTTTCCTACTAATTTTTAAATGCTATCAATAATAAGCATGTTGCCCTTATTGCCCTTATCAGACGAATTACGTAAGCAGTGTCAAATACGGTACTTGAGGTATCCCTCAGTACCTTATGTACTAATCTACACCGCAATTGAGCTCAAATTATACCATGGGAATCCCGTTACATTATTTCCAAGCAAATGCATCGGTCAGATCGTCGAGTGCACGTAACATTATTGTGCTGGTTAGATACACTAAATAACTGTTTGAGCATACCGCAAGATTGTCTTTGAATATCTTTAATGAATTACATTAATTGAATATATTTTACAAAGAGATTTTTTTATTTTATTTAGTAAAATTACATAATATAAGTGGTAACAAATAAAAATACAAACTATTTACAATTTTAGGCAAAAAGCCCGCCCCGAATGGTACCCGATGCAAATTAATATTACAGGTTATAAAAAGATATGACCTTCATATTATTTGTATGGGAATGAAAAAGGGGTCATATCTCTTTATAACTGTAATATTTCTAAAAAATAAAAACGTATAAGCCTAGTTTTTAAGTATATCTACATCATATTCAAAAATTATAGGAATCGGACTATGTTTACTGGGATATTATGAGCTTATATGCTTCTCCCCTGCTGGACTGGGAGCGTTAGAATGTGTCAGCTGCTTCTCTTCTCGAACATACTGTAAAAACCAACAAGGGGATTCAAGGGTTACAATTTCAATGTGCTGACAACCTGTCACTGATACACATTTCTACCTAAAATTGTCCTCAATATTTGTCAGACTTAGCGAAAACTCCTTATACTATACATTTTAAGCTCTGCCTAGTCCGTTTAAACCTTACGGGGTAATGGATAAGGGCAGTTTTTCATGTATGTATGTAATTAATTTAATAAGATAAAAAATGTTTTATTAGACGCCAATTTCGAAGAAGAATTTCTATATTACGTAAAACAAAAGAGCAAATTAATTGAATAATTTAATTTAACTTTGAAAATAACAGAGGGAATATAATTTAGCATCACAAATTGCCTATCTAAGGCTCGTATTTATAAAGCGATCTCAAGATTGAGAGCAATATTAAGTATGGATTTGACAGACCATTTTGTACTGTAATGACATTTCTGATACGGAATCAAACTCGCTGTCACTCTTGAGAGCTGATTATAAATACGGGCCTAGGATTAAAATAAGACCCTGGATAATTTTGTCAAAGAATAAAGCCCTAAGCCCTACAACTAATGATGCAATTTTTCTTTCGAAATAGTTTTTGTATTTAATAGACCAATCTGAAAATTATGTGTTCGTATTCTTAAACTTAAATATTTTGGTTTTATTATTTTGCAATGGTTATTAAATTTATTCCCTATTTATTTGGTTAGTATTTTTTTGCCCACGTGGTCTGCCTATGGTTTAACAACTAGAGATTTTTAAACTTACTTTACTTTTAGCTTTTTTGCCGCGGTTTTTCCCGCATTAAATGAGTTTTCACGAGGAAATTAAGGTTTCTACCGTTTTAAAGTAGCCTATGTCTTTTTCCAGGACCTATTTAAACTATTATGCTTTAGTTATTTAGTGCTTGAGGCGTGATTGAGTAACAAACATCCAAACACACATTTATAATACTTCGCAGGATAGGATGTTTCTCGCATAAATGCTTTCGCAAACTGAATTATGTCCAATTCACCGACGGTTCATAGCCAATAGTCGACTTTCAGTAGCTGTATAAGATTTTTGTCTTAAGTACCTATTTCACCAGAGTCGTATTTCACCATCAATTTTTCCACACACTCGCATAATAAAATAAACCAAAGACCTCGCAAATCACATGGCCAATACAAACCACTTTACACACCACTCGGCCACAAGCACAATCCATTTAAGGCACTGTAGCCAACTTTACGAGCGATCAATAAATCATTAAGGCGAATAAGGTCACGTGGTAATCAGGTTTCTTCTATCTAGAGGGTTTTTCGAATCAACGAACGACCCGATGAACTATGGTGTCAGAATTTTTGAACCGCCAATTTGGCCTATGACATAGTTTGTGTAAAAACCACTATCTAAAACAGCAATGGAGACGGTGACGGTTCAACGTACTCTCTGGAACACGGAATCCTCTTTTTTGAGAGACAGGTGAATCAGCCGGCTTTTTCAAATATCTGCTTTGTGCCCCCTCCCCCATGGGAATTGATCCTACAACCCTGAATCAGGAGCCCATGGCTCAAACGACGTTATTGTAGCCAAGTTTACGAGGGATCAATAAATCATTAACGTGGCAAGGTCGCGAGGTAATCAGGCTTTATGACAGTCGGATTTACGAGCCGAACAGAACACACGCCGAAAATAGACTCCTAACGCCGAGTGGCCTTTATTTAGCACAATGGGAAGGTTACGGAAGGAAAACTTACTGGTTTTAATATTATACAGCGAAAAAAAAATACATTATACTTAGGTTCTTTTATCACAGATGACTTATACGAGGCGACTCTATTATTCTAAACTAATATTAGTATATTATTTAGTATAATATTAGTATTTATAATTAAGTTAGTATAAAATCTGATTTTTAAACATAAAGGATGTCAACGAAAAAGTAATCAAAATAATCTTTCATAGTTATTGCGTCTAGCACTAGCTAGGCATTTTGGTTTAGGTTACAGAAACCATGGTCTATTTTTTAATAAAGCTACGAGTTTTCCGTTCTGTAGCTAATGTTTACGTCGTAATTAAAATTTCTAACAGTATTTTTATAAATAAAATTAAAAAAGATATTTAAAAATAAGATTTTATCACTAGTTTTGACTAAAATTAGGACAAAAGTAGAAATAAGCTGCATCCACGACGACCGATAAGTATTTGGTTGCTATGTTGGGATTATTATTTCCCAACCAATATTAAACCACGCCTTCTTCATTTGCGGGGTAAAATTTTTTTTTATTGTAGTGGAATAGGTATTCACTTTTGACAAAGTAAAATCTTATTGATAGTTCCTTAATTTTCATAAAACAACCGAGACTTTGGAAACTTTGACTAACGAAAGTTAGTGCTCAAGCACAAATCGGTACAAAGGAAATTACCACTTATTGTTTAATTTGCCAGTACTGTTTGAATTTGATACCACCGGAACCGCTTTAATCCGGTTTCAACTGGTTTCAACCACTAATTAACAGTTAATATTTAAACAAAACTGTTAATTAATTGCAGTTTTGTCGTGTTAAATACAATGCCATTGTCTCCGATTCAGAAATCATTTTCAGGTAATACGGGCGGTAAAAGCGGTGGTGGAGCGTGAAATGATACGTGATAAGATAAGACATTAAGGCCCGTATTTATAATCAGCTCTCAAGAGTGACAGCAAGTTTGAGTTCGTATCTGAAACGTCATTCCAATACAAAATGACCTGTCAAATCCGCACTCAATATTGCTCTCAATCTTGAGATAGCTTTATAAATACGAGCCTAAGTAAATAATTACACATTGTGAGTGAAGTATGCATACTGAGTTTATATACCTAGTGTTAGAATAGCACTTTAAAATATTTTACATATCTCATGCTCAGTAAGTGGTTCATACAACCCTAAAACCCGGGATGTAAGTGGTACTTTGCATCATAGGTTTTGAAACCTATGCTGCAAAGTAATTTGAATAAGGAACTGTCAAATTGCAAGAAAAAAAAAGTTGATAGCCTTATTTCAAACACACGGAATCGGATGATTAATCGAATCGGAATCGATTTTAAAACAAATTCTATTCGAATTTATTTAAATATCGAACTGGCCAGTACTAAATATGACGCATAGAGTCACGGAATAAGGCCATAAAAATGTAAACATAGGATTATGAAAATTATGAAATTTTTACTCTGTGGTTTTTATAACATATTTATAACCTCAAAACTTGAGTTTGTCGATTTATTACTTAGCATTTTATTATAAAACATTAACAAATTAAACAGTCAGTATACTTAACAAAATGTCTACTTGCAAATTAGATAATTTTTCTTACGCGAATGCATATATTTGTGATGGTTAAATTCGCTCATAGTGAGTTGGTATTGCCTACTGTTTCGTCGTAATTTCATGTTTTAATTTTCTTATATTTTCCCATAATTTTAACTTATCTTTCATTCGATATGTAAAGCATAGTGCTTACCTCATGGTGTAAGTCATCAAATGCATACTCGTACCATTAGCGCCCTCGCTGCGCTCGGGCGCCAAAAACCTCGTATGCATTTGATGACTTACATCCTTTGGTTAGCAATATACTATTGTAAAACACCTTCTGTAATCTGAATCTGCATGAGCCTCTCGTGATGACCTGTACATTAAAGGGTTGATATCCATAAGAGGCAAGCATTTTTGGTGTTGATTGTGTAAAGTTGTTGTTCTCAGTTAATTTAAGATCACGTTAGGTAATTTACCTGCCTGTCTGATAGAGATGGTAGACGACCATTCTGGACTTGACAAGACAATCTACAATAGTCAATAAGCACACTATTTAAAAAAATGTGTGTTGTGAAATGTCACAAATTAGGGTCCATAGAATCGTTCTGTGATCATTCATCCTTCCGTGCTAATGCTGTAACTAGACTCGTATTTATAAAGCGATCTGAAGATTGAGAGCAATATTAAGTGCGGATTTGACAGGTCATTTTGTATTGGAATGACATTTCTGATACGAACTCAAACTCGCTGTCAGTCTCGAGTGCTGTTTATCAATATGGGCCTAAATAATGATCATGATCAGAGTCTACAGATTAAGGTCTAGCAAACTTTGAGTTTTCATTCTGCAGCAATATAATAAAATCTATCCTTGCCGAAAGGTAATGTATAAAATCAGTATCCTTGGTTCAGGCTGTTCAGTTGATAAATGTGACAGTGAACACTTCATTGCGCCGACAGGGTCGAGGTTTTAATTGTGCTGGCCTGAAATACGGCCTTTGTAAATGAAAAATTGGGTGCTATTCACATTTTTGGTGACTTTTATATCTAGTGAAAGTAGAAGGTAATACTTTTGATTCTCTTTTTTCTAGGTTAATGACCAGGCATTTTATGCATGAATTTGTATGAAGTCTTAAATAATTAACTAACAAAGATAAGTGGTAAAAAATTAACCACTTTAGAAACATTATATTTGAAACACTTAAGTATTCCTTTTAAATTTATATTATTGGCACGTAGAACTTGTTATTAAGGTAGTTGGTAATTTTCCTCATGGTGCAAAAACAATTTCAATTAAATGTAACTTTTGAAGCGTATGTTACGAAGCGGAAGTATAGTTTTACGTGACATTCAATTAAGTACGTATTACGGAATCTCTGTAAAAAAACATTCAATGTTTTGTGAGTTTCGTAATTACTTCGTAAACAAAACAAACATCTATTTTTGAAGGTACGGAAGTACGAGGAACTACTTTATTCTTTTAGAAAATTATTCTAAAACAAAATTGCAAAGTACAAACAAGTAAAAACTAATATATCTCGATCTTTCTTTTAGCAATCACCGAACAGTTCGAATATCGCGACAGAGAATAAGAAATCAGACTCTACTCTTCTCAAAGGTAATCCTTTCGAAGCACGGAGGGAACTAATTTCCTCTATAAAGGGCCCGGTAATTTACCGTGACAATGGCGGAGTTGGTAAAAATTGGATTCCCGAGGTAAGGAGTTTCGGGAACTGGTATAGTGGAATAGTGTAGTAAATGTTGATTACGTGGGACAGAATGGGATAACACCCTGCCAAATGAGAAAGATGTAACTTTTATAAGTGTAACGCGTTCTGTTTGTGGGAGTTATAAAAATTAAAATGTGCCAGCTGCATCTTAGAGTCGTTACATAGATCGTTTCAGATCTAGAACGATAGCTCCACGTGTCTTTATCAACACGTGTCACGTCGCTTTTATTTATTTTACTTTTAGTTCAGTAATCCCTACACAATTGTAAACGTTTCACGGCTTCGAAATATGAGCTCCGTAAATAAAATACAAAATATTCTCCTTGAAGTCTCTTTATAAACACTCTTCATTCTGTGATTCGTAAATGTTATCGATTTTGTCTCAGACACAATCAAATATAAAGGAAAATCGGTGAGTAAGACTCACGTGTGTTTAGGCTCGTATTTATAAAGCGATCTCAAGATTGAGAGCAATATTAAGTATGGATTTGACAGGTCGTTTTGTACTGAAATGACATTTCTGATACAAACTCAAACTCGCTGTCACTATTGAGAGCTGATTATAAATACGGGCCTTAGTTACTTTTCATTTCCTTACTCTTTATGTACTCAGTCGCTGCTTATAAATACCACCTTTACTGTTTTACTTTTTGCCCGCGATTTCACCCGCGTTTAATGATTTTTCCTATAGAAATAAAGATTTTCCCGCGGTAAAAGGTAGCTTATATAGTATTCCATGACCTAAAATTTATGTGTGCCAAATATCATTCTGATCCGTTCAGTGGTTAAAGCATGAGTAATAAACATCCAAAAATTAAACATTTTCAAACATCCATATAGAAGAATAATAATTAAACCTTCTAATAATGATTATTCTTAAATTGAATAATTTTAAACACAGTCCATTACACATACATTTGAGTCGTAATCAACGATAATTAGACGAATGAGCTGTTTATATTACCTACTATTTATTAGGTATGTATGTCTCACTTAAAGTATATAACTATCAAAAATTTGAAAAAATAATAATAATCAGATATTCAATTACAATTTTACACACCTTTTCAGCCCACATGAAAACTCAAATCCATAATTTATTATATTAAGTGCAATTGTCAACAAGATCCCAATCAAAATTTTAATTAAGCTAACAAATATATTGGGCTGGATGGTGATAGCAAACATTTTATTTTTAATCTGTATTGGGCCAGTGCCAACGAACTGTGTCGAGTGGCTCAATGTAAGCCTCCGTTATTGGTTCACACCATACAGAGCCTCTAGTTTCTTTTATTTGGTTCTGTTATCGACATGGTATTTGTTAAAGGAGTTAACATTCTTGCTGTGGCTTCTTGTACATACCTAAATTCATATAGACAGAACTGTATCTCTAAATAGTCAGAGCGGCAAAGCGTTACTAAGGGTCGTATTTATAATCAGCTCTCAAGAGTGACAGCGAATTTGAGTTTGTATCAGAAATGTCATTTCAGTACAAAACGACCTGTCAAATCCAAACTTAATATTGCTCTCAATCTTGAGATCGCTTTATAAATACGAGCCTAAACACACGTGAGTCTTACTCACCGATTTTCCTTTATATTTGATTGTGTCTGAGACAAAATCGATAACATTTACGAATCACAGAATGAAGAGTGTTTATAAAGAGACTTCAAGGAGAATATTTTGTATTTTATTTACGGAGCTCATATTTCGAAGCCGTGAAACGTTTACAATTGTGTAGGGATTACTGAACTAAAAGTAAAATAAATAAAAGCGACGTGACACGTGTTGATAAAGACACGTGGAGCTATCGTTCTAGATCTGAAACGATCTATGTAACGACTCTAAGATGCAGCTGGCACATTTTTAATTTTTATAACTCCCACAAACAGAACGCGTTACACTTATAAAAGTTACATCTTTCTCATTTGGCAGGGTGTTATCCCATTCTGTCCCACGTAATCAACATTTACTACACTATTCCACTATACCAGTTCCGAAACTCCTTACCTCGGAATCCAATTTTTACCAACTCCGCCATTGTCACGGTAAAATTACCGGGCCCTTTATAGAGGAAATTAGTTCCCTCCGTGCTTCGAAAGGATTACCTTTGAGAAGAGTAGAGTCTGATTTCTTATTCTCTGTCGCGATATTCGAACTGTTCGGTGATTGCTAAAAGAAAAGATCGAGATATATTAGTTTTTACTTGTTTGTACTTTGCAATTTTGTTTTAGAATAATTTTCTAAAAGAATAAAGTAGTTCCTCGTACTTCCGTACCTTCAAAAAATAGATGTTTGTTTTGTTTACGAAGTAATTACGAAACTCACAAAACATTGAATGTTTTTTTACAGAGATTCCGTAATACGTACTTAATTGAATGTCACGTAAAACTATACTTCCGCTTCGTAACATACGCTTCAAAAGTTACATTTAATTGAAATTGTTTTTGCACCATGAGGAAAATTACCAACTACCTTAATAACAAGTTCTACGTGCCAATAATATAAATTTAAAAGGAATACTTAAGTGTTTCAAATATAATGTTTCTAAAGTGGTTAATTTTTTACCACTTATCTTTGTTAGTTAATTATTTAAGACTTTCATACAAATTCATGCATAAAATGCCTGGTCATTAACCTAGAAAAAAGAGAATCAAAAGTATTACCTTCTACTTTCACTAGATATAAAAGTCACCAAAAATGTGAATAGCACCCAATTTTTCATTTACAAAGGCCGTATTTCAGGCCAGCACAATTAAAACCTCGACCCTGTCGGCGCAATGAAGTGTTCACTGTCACATTTATCAACTGAACAGCCTGAACCAAGGATACTGATTTTATACATTACCTTTCGGCAAGGATAGATTTTATTATATTGCTGCAGAATGAAAACTCAAAGTTTGCTAGACCTTAATCTGTAGACTCTGATCATGATCATTATTTAGGCCATATTGATAAACAGCACTCGAGACTGACAGCGAGTTTGAGTTCGTATCAGAAATGTCATTCCAATACAAAATGACCTGTCAAATCCGCCACTTAATATTGCTCTCAATCTTCAGATCGCTTTATAAATACGAGTCTAGTTACAGCATTAGCACGGAAGGATGAATGATCACAGAACGATTCTATGGACCCTAATTTGTGACATTTCACAACACACATTTTTTTAAATAGTGTGCTTATTGACTATTGTAGATTGTCTTGTCAAGTCCAGAATGGTCGTCTACCATCTCTATCAGACAGGCAGGTAAATTACCTAACGTGATCTTAAATTAACTGAGAACAACAACTTTACACAATCAACACCAAAAATGCTTGCCTCTTATGGATATCAACCCTTTAATGTACAGGTCATCACGAGAGGCTCATGCAGATTCAGATTACAGAAGGTGTTTTACAATAGTATATTGCTAACCCAAAGGATGTAAGTCATCAAATGCATACGAGGTTTTTGGCGCCCGAGCGCAGCGAGGGCGCTAATGGTACGAGTATGCATTTGATGACTTACACCATGAGGTAAGCACTATGCTTTACATATCGAATGAAAGATAAGTTAAAATTATGGGAAAATATAAGAAAATTAAAACATGAAATTACGACGAAACAGTAGGCAATACCAACTCACTATGAGCGAATTTAACCATCACAAATATATGCATTCGCGTAAGAAAAATTTATCTAATTTGCAAGTAGACATTTTGTTAAGTATACTGACTGTTTAATTTGTTAATGTTTTATAATAAAATGCTAAGTAATAAATCGACAAACTCAGTTTTGAGGTTATAAATATGTTATAAAAACCACAGAGTAAAAATTTCATAATTTTCATAATCCTATGTTTACAGTTTTTATGGCCTTATTCCGTGACTCTATGCGTCATATTTAGTACTGGCCAGTTCGATATATTAAATAAAATTCGAATAGAATTTGTTTTAAAAATCGATTCCGATTCGATTAATCATCCGATTCCGTGTGTTTGAAATAAGGCTATCAACTTTTTTTTTCTTGCAATTTGACAGTTCCTTATTCAAATTACTTTGCAGCATAGGTTTCAAAACCTATGATGCAAAGTACCACTTACATCCCGGGTTTTAGGGTTGTATGAACCACTTACTGAGCATGAGATATGTAAAATATTTTAAAGTGCTATTGCTAACACTAGGTATATAAACTCAGTATGCATACTTCACTCACAATGTGTAATTATTTACTTAGGCTCGTATTTATAAAGCTATCTCAAGATTGAGAGCAATATTGAGTGCGGATTTGACAGGTCATTTTGTATTGGAATGACGTTTCAGATACGAACTCAAACTTGCTGTCACTCTTGAGAGCTGATTATAAATACGGGCCTTAATGTCTTATCTTATCACGTATCATTTCACGCTCCACCACCGCTTTTACCGCCCG
>JARACY010000406.1:0-97514 GCA_029255725.1 Scrobipalpa atriplicella
TGCCATTTATACAGGATGTTAAAATCAATTATACGGGGTGTATAGGGAAGTTATACAGAGTGTTAAAAATAATTATACGGGGTGTATGGGGAAGTTATACAGGGTGTTAAAATCAACTATACGGGGTGTATGGGGAAGTTATACAGGCTGAATCACTTGATTGACTGGGGAAGTTATACAGGGTGTTAAAATCAACTATAAGGGACGTATGGGAAAGTTATACAGGGTGTTAAAATCAGCTTTACGGGGTGTAAGGGAATGTTATACAGGGTGTTAAAATCAACTTTACAGGGTGTATAGAGAAGTTATATAGGGTGTCAAAATCAACTTTATTCTGTGTATAGGGAAGTTATACAGGGTGTTAAAATCAACTCTACGGGGTGTATGGGAAGTTATACAGGGTGTTAAAATCAACTTTACAGGGTGTATAGAGAAGTTATACATGGTGTTAAAATTGATTTTGACACCCTGTATAACTTCTCTATACACCCTGTAAAGTTGATTTTAACACCCTGTATAACTTCCCCATACACAGAGTAAAGTTGATTTTGACACCCTGTATAACTTCCCCATACACCCCGTATAGTTGATTTTAACACCCTGTATAACTTCCCCATACACCCCGTATAGTTGATTTTAACACCCTGTATAACTTCCCCATACACCCCGTATAGTTGATTTTAACACCCTGTATAACTTCCCCATACACCCCGTATAATTATTTTTAACACTCTGTATAACTTCCCTATACACCCCGTATAATTGATTTTAACATCCTGTATAAATGGCAAAAACACTTGGCTGATACGCACTTAATACGTGACTAGCGACACATCCCGAGTGCGCGCCCGCGTTCTAAATTTGAATTATAATGTTTATAAATTAGGAGCGACTCGGCTGAAGTCTGAGTCGTGATAGCGTACCTAAGTAGGAACTAAAAATTAGACTGAGTAAGACAGGCGACTTAAAACTCTACATAAAACTAGTATCAAATTTGAGTGACTTTTATAAATACAAGCATATGATGTTATATTCTACTGTGCTGAAAAATAGGTGTTGTATACTTAACACGCCAATATTTCCTGTATCACGCAAAACAGATGCAATAATAATAATAATATCTAACATTCCCAGGCACGCCATAGCTATCATCGTAGCCTGCCAATGCCAAGGGGATCATTCCCAAATCTTAATTTGAGTAGAGCCAAGGGTCTTATTATTTGTTGACTTATGTAAATTGTTGGGAAATACTCAATAAGCTGTGTTTAATGCGGTGTAAGGTTTTATCTACTCGACGCAGGCGGAGGGTTGTAGCCATAGGCGGATCCAGCGGGGGGGGGGATCGGGGCACGTGCCCCCCCCCCCCCCCGAACGGTGTTTCTTTGTACTGTAGAGGTTCCATCACAGTACATACTTAGAAGCACTTTACATACTTGTATGCCCCCCACAGAAACAAATCCTGGATCCGCCCTTGGTTGTAGCGGTGATGAGTTAAGACGGGACATACTTTCCGGAAGCAGAATCGAAATAGAAATGTGTAGGATGAAGTATATAATTTTGAAGGTTTGCCCCTGGACTTGTCGAGTAGAAAAGTCATTTTTGTGATTGTAAACATAAAATTATTTGTTTATAGTTAGTTTCAGTTTTTGCTTGTTTTGCTTTGTTTTGTTTTGTTTTTTTTTTGTTTTGATTTTTTTTTGCTTTTTTTTTCTTTTTTTTGCTTGTTTTTTTCTTTTCTTTCAGTTTTTTTAAAGCTTCATTTGCTCATGAAAAAAAAAACACATTTCAAGTGCTGAGTAAAGCCAAAAAAAAAAAAAAAAAAAATTATTGTCTAAGTCTTTAAAAAGAAGTGTTATTTGAGAAACTTTTGGAAAGCCCTTTCTCCAAAACCTATTTAAAAAAAACGCTTATATTTAAAAGGATGTCTTTATTATTCCGCATCAGCTTGAGTATTTAACTGCCTCATTCCTTATTCAAAGGAAGTTTCTTGGCCGAATTAAATCTCATCTTAGAGCAATTTTGTGCCGTAAACTCTCCTGTTAAGAAAACGTCAGAATGCCCTACGTGACTACCCTCTGATTAAAAGCAGGTACAGTTAGTTATCAAGTTAGCTCGCCCCTTGAATGAAAATGTATCGATAGTAGGTACTGCTGCCGATTCGGTTACAGAACCAACTTAACTTATTTAAGTTTTGTCCTGTCACTTTCCATCTCGAGCGAACAGAAAAGGATGGCAGTAGAGACGGACTTATTATAAATCAAATGCACGAAACGAAACGCATTTTAGTTGGGACCCTTTCACATCACGACTTAATTTGACGTATAGATTTTGGAAGTGACAGATTGGTGGAATGAAAACACAGACTGTCTGTAAAGCATTGTTATAAACATGCGACGCTGTTATTAATCAGGGACATTTCTATAGCATCCTCTGTAGTATACAGGGTGTTAATTTAATTGCGTGTCATAGCTTGGGGGTGTTTTAGTAACGATAGAAGACCACATAATAAAAAAAAGTCATACAATATTTTGTCTTTCCGATACAAAATGACTGCTTAAATTAGATAGTTTTTATTGGGAAGTCAATTACTTTTATGAATATGATATTATTATAATATATATATTTTTCATTTTAATCCTTTGTCGATATTAAATACCCCCGATGTTATTGCACACAATAAAATTAACATCCTGTATTACCCTACATTTAGTACGTAGCAAACGAAATTATTGACCAAATTCCGGCTCAATTGGAAATTTAGCAATGCTCTATTCAGTTCTATTTCTATTCAAATTGCTAAATATTTTGGAGAATAGCGAAAACTAATTTGTGTATTATGAAGCAATGCAATATTCTACGATAATGTGCTGTGAAATGTAAATAATAATTTTTATTTGCGTTTTGGAAGTCAGAAATAAATAAGATAATATTGGAAAACGCGCAATTTTGGTCGATTTTTGGAAAAGGTATTTTTAGGGTCTCATAAGGGGGTCTTCTCCAAATCTATTATTATTTGCGCCAATACGTATTTATCTACAAAGAATTAATTTCCGAGTTCTAGAAAAATGTTTGATTGATTTCTAAAAATGATAAGTGTCATAGCTCAGTCAAGGTGTTTTAGTATTGACAAAGGATGACATGAAAAATAAATTTCAAATATTTTTATGTGATTCCTTAGCCCCTAAACTATAGCTTGCAATTAAATTAACACTCTGTATGTATATCTCCAAATAATGTCTCGTAAAAAATACAAACTTTCAAATAAACATAAGATAGACTGTCTCACGTACCCCATACCAAATACAAACTCAAGTACGAATTAAAACTTGCCCCGCTAAAGTACAATATTGTGTCATGAGGAGTTTATTTTATGAGCCACATCTGAAGTTCCTTTATGGAGGCCGTGTCGGCGGGACGTGACGTCACGGGTCATCTAACTTTGTCCATAAACAACGCCGCTTGCTGCAGCCCGAGTTATGGCGCAAATTACTTCAGAAGTACTCTTTCATATAATGTTTGTCGTATTTCATTGCGAGAGTATTATAAAGCATGGAGTATGTTAAAGAAACAAGAATGTTATATAGGTAAGGTGGTACCTACAAAGTATTTTCTAGAAGTTTCATCCAGTTTGGTTAGGACTATAGGCACAAATAACAACAATTAGTCGCAAATTGGACCTTTCGTAACTTTTAAGACTAGCAGTCACCCCTTGCGAAAAAGAAGAAGTCAACCTATCTATTCTGGGACAACCTGGTCAACTATGGCCTATCATCCTAATTCAGTGTAGGCGTGACGTCACGGGTCATCTAACTTTGTCCATAAACAACGCCGCTTGCTGCAGCCCGAGTTATGGCGCAAATTACTTCAGAAGTACTCTTTCATTATAATGTTTGTCGTATTTCATTGCGAGAGTATTATAAAGCATGGAGTATGTTAAAGAAACAAGAATGTTATATAAGTAAGGTGGTACCTACAAAGTAGTTTCTAGAAGTTTCATCCAGTTTGGTTAGGACTATATAGGCACAAATAACAACAATTAGTCGCAAATTGGACCTTTCGTAACTTTTTAGACTAGCAGTCACCCCTTGCGAAAAAGAAGAAGACAATCTATCTATTCTGGGACAACCTGGTCAACTATGGCCTATCATCCTAATTCAGGGTAAGCGTGACGTCACGGGTCACCTAACTTTGTCCATAAACAACGCCGCTTGCTGCAGCCCGAGTTATGGCGCAAATTACTTCAGAAGTACTCTTTCATTTGTCGTATTTCATTGCGAGAGTATTACAAAGCATGGATGTTCTTGTTCAAAGAAGGAACCATGAAATTGAGTATTACAAAGTTTCGTACCCGTGAATCTCGGTTATTATCACTTATCAATCACTTCATATTGATCTTATTACGTTTAGTCATTTACCTCATTAAATTAAATTTTGAAAGTTGGGTTTTACCCTCTATTCTCAGTAGTTCAATGGTACAGGTACACCCCTTACAATCGTAAACTTACGTCTTTAATTTCTATTAGTATCAACTTGAATTCATAATATTAATTTGCCGCCAACTCTCCTTCACGTGTATTGGCTTTACCACGCTATTTTCCCTAAAATTTTACAAACTTTCAAACAATTCGGTTCAATCATAAATTTTCGCAGTTTTCTAAAATTGGCTGAACGAACAACCATTGTATTGTTTAGGGTCAGTGCATACTAAGAAGCGACGCGACACGACGCAGCGCAAAGCTGCTTGAAGATGCATCTCGCTGTAGTTATAACGAAGAAACTAGGAGGAATTTTCGATTCATGTGAGTGAAATGTCTATCTTTTTTCATCGAACTTTCTTTTTAATTTATTTCTAGATATGTGATTCTTCACCCTCTTGAAAAGTGAGCGCCATGTAGCGTTGCGTCGCTTCCCAGTGTGAATTGACCCAGGTTTAAATTCGTCGCAGTTTTGATTAAAATGTCGTTCCCACCTGTTTGGGTGCCAACTTTGTTTTGATTGTATTTTTTCATTCCAATCAAATTTTGTCCAACATTTTCATGGGCTGGATTTTTGGTACTCAGTATTGGGCATTTGAATTTTTATTCCTTCATTAATCTTAAAAAGAAATTATTAACTCAATATTTTTCTAATACCAGAGATGTGTATAGGTAGAAAACTCACATTTTTATTGTGATCATAAATTATCATTCTTATTAGATTTCAAATCAATTATTCATGTCATTATAAATTTTATTCTAATATTTAAACCGCACATACACAAGTAGGTACCTACCTATATTTGCTTAATTTGTCAAGAAGCCGACTGCTTTGATGTTTGCCGCGAGAGTAAGCGCCCTTGGCCTCTTTTCTTACGCCTTGTGCACACGAGCGTGTGCCAGTTTTAGTTACAGTATAATTTTGTCTCGCTGGAATTTAGCTAGTAAGTAGAGTCCACAGAAGAGTAAAATATGGTGTTGGGAGCTAGCACTCGGGAGTAACTTCTCAAATCAGTGGTAGAGTCAACCAAGGGTACCAGGGCTGCTCTAAAAGACCAAATCATTTGAGTTTTCTCGGGTACTTAAATGTTAATGTATTGTGTAAAAGAAGTGAAAAAAACTATTCAAACATTGTATTCAAAAATATAAATAAACACCTGAGAAAGTTTCATCGGTTCAGAGCGGCTCTGGTACCTTTGTCCATAACTCCTTTGTTAACTTTACTTGAAATCACTTTAGACACCGTCATAAACAATTGAAAATTTAACTTTTGACCGCTTCGACCATTTCTTTAACCAATGCGATGTAAACAGCTGATGTTCTGACTTTGACTAAACTAACAAGATGTATAAGGCCACGCCTTTAATACAAGTTTCCCACTTAACCCATATTACACGGATCACTTAGTTGAGTTTGGCTTGTAAACGGAGAACTATTTGACCTTTCGCACACCAAATGAGCAATTTCGATGAATTATGATTGTGTTGTGATAACTCTATTTCTGGTCAACAAGTTAAACCAGCAGTTGCTCATTCTAACCAGCAACACGTGATCTGGAGCTAGATGCTAGATCAGAAACACATATACCTACTGGTAGATATACCTAAATTAATATAGAGAGTACATACATCATATAGAGAGTCAAACAGCAGTATACTCTTATCTATAAATGTTTAATAAAAACCAAGCGAAGTACACAGATTGAACGAAGTCGCGGCTTCTTGAATCCTGTAAGTAAGTAAGAGATTAATCCCGAATGAGGCCTATATTCATCAAGAAGTTCTTCTATATAGCTATTTTTGCTCTAAAGTGAAATAACTCTACGTTCAATATAGCAATGCGTTGCAAATATTGTTTCGTTTCGAACCAAACTAAAACAATACAATAAAGCCCTCACCTGAAGCCTCCGGGATCCAATACATGTTAAACAAGTTAGCATCGTAAACTGGATCGCATTGCTCCGGATTGTTTTGAACAACAACTGCCGTTATTCCAGCTCATGTGTCGAGATAGTCACAATGTTGCCATATTCAAACTATGCTTTCGTGAATTGAATGGAAATAGAAAATCATCTATGTACGTACACACACGGTATACACATTTCATTTTTGAAACCAGAATATTCTCTATTTTATGGTTCTAGGTAATATTTAAGCCATAGGAAGGTATTTCTCAGTGGAGATTTCTGATCCAGACGCTTGCAGATGTTTTTGCTCAGTGAAGTTTTGCTATTCAGAGAGGCAATACTGCCAGCCGTTTAGGAAATTTGCCTGGATGTGATTCTCAGCAGATTTTTTAAATTTTGTTTTACTCAGATTCGTCGGTAAACATCGGTTTCAAGACAAGAATTTGTCTTTCCGATGAAACTAAAAAAAAATTTACCCACCGTAATTTTTATAGGTGAGTTGAGTAGCCAGGATATTGCAACATTTCTAATTTCCGGCCCTGCCTCCCGTCCCGGGGTTATTATTTGCAAACTTTACTGCGAATATTTTGTCCGCTTTCCTGGTGCGTTAAGTATATTTTAAATGTAATGGTTTTTAAAACTTACTTATAAGTATGTGGTGTCGACAGCTCTGAGTAGGTAATAATAATCACTAGCGTGTCGACAACTTGTTCTGTAGAAATGCCCTTAAGTTATCTCTAATCTTCTTTGAGAAGTTTCTGTGACAGCGAGTTTGATTACCATTGAGTAATTTCAGTTTTATTAATCAAAAATTCCTCTCTGTTTTGTTAGTAGGTACAAAACAAAGAGGGGGCGATGTAACTCAAAATTATTATAATTAAACTTACCCTAATTGGAGATTTAGCTTTGTAAAAGATTTTCTTGAAGAAACTCTGTTTAAAGTTCAATTCCTATTTTTTCTTCAATTCCGCGTTTCAGTACTTTATGTTTCTTGTTGTGGCGCCATCTATCGACTACAAACAGCAATATATTAGAAAGCTCTTTATATAAAATCTGTATACTTGATTTGAAAATGTATAGAAAATGGAACTACGTATTTACTGTCGTTTCAAGCACTTTTCTAACTTATAAGCATTGGTGAAATGGAGAGTTGCCAAAGAGCAGATAAACTTTCGAGCATTGTTGCCTAGTTTCGTCTTCTCTTACAACAAATCTAAACTTTACTATTAAGTACACCGAGAAAAAAAAACATTTGAATTCATCAAGAAAATGCTTATAGCGAACAAGTAAAATGTTTATATACGAGCATAAGAAGTTTTTTGATTCCAGCAACCAAGCCATCTTATTGGGCAAAACTGTCCCAGTAAAGTACTATATTAAAATAAGTAAATTGTAGGCTTTATCATATCTGGTTGTGAATGTTATCAACTACTCTTTATGCATGTTATTAAGACTTTATAACATTAAAGAAGTTGTCGAATGACTTTAATTTGATAACTTAATTGCTTATACGAAGTAATGTATGGTGTAAACGAGTGACTTGTTAGATCTTATTATGTTTATGAATGGTATCAAATTTTAAACTTAATTGAACCTAGTAGATACTAAATTGACTGTACAATTGTCCCCCAATTACTTAAATTAAGAAAATTGTACAGGATAACAAGTTATTAGTTTAATCTCAATGAGATATGAACATGAATCAAATGATAAGCTTTATTATAGCTAAGAGATGCGCAATCGCTTGTAATATTGTAGTTCATTAACTTCTACTAAGTTATGTATAGTTTAAACAAGTAATGTGATATATTTTATTAGGTTTGTAATATGAATTTAACGTAAAACATTGTTAAACCTGACAGATGCATGATCGATCTTAAGTTTTATATTTGTTTTGATCTAACAAGTAAATTGTTTGAGTTTAATTTGTAGCTTTTTTGGTGTTATTATTCCATCTTATTTAAAATAAATTAAATCTGTTTTAGTGTTATCAAGTGTTCTTATTTGAAACTACCAAAATCATATTATATTCAATTATGTATTTGTTTGTTGGGTAAAAGTTTACAGGGTTGCCAGAAATACCTTCAGAATTAAGGCCGCCGCAGAATAAGTATACGGACGTTTTTGCGAGGGACACCGCGCGAACTTTTAATAGAAAACTGAAAATGAACTGTACGGTCATTACCGCGCATATTTCATTTTCGGATTTCTATGTAAAGCGCACGCTGTGTCGGTCGCAAAAACGACCGTAGTCTGCAGTGGCCTTTAGAGTGCGTTCACACAACTCGTTGCCTCTCCGTTGTGTCGCGGTCAACCGTTACTTAGGTAAAATAACGGAGTCGTAACGTGATGTGTAAATGCACCATCACAGAATACTTATGATCAGTAAATAAGTTTTGTCCTACGACTATTCTTTCTAAAAGTCGCAATACAAAAGATGCTATATTTACAAACTGATTTTTAATTCTGACGTGCTATTTCTGACAATTTTTGTCTAAAAAAACACATCAATTTATTCATTGTAAGCATTGTTTATTGTAAGTTTTGTATGATCCAAAATTAAACAGTCAATGATCAATACAGATCAATACCTATGCTAGGTGTCTCATTCTTAAGTGGATACAGTTCTATCCTACCACACAATACTGCCGAGCTAGGTCAGTCTGCACCGCGTAATCAACGTCGCATCGCGGTCGAACCTGACCCCATTTCAATGGTTAAAATCAGACTCTGCAACTGCCCTAATAGAGTAATACTCTGGAAGACAAGCTTACAAAACTTCAATCTGTGATATTTCTTTTCGGGCTTAATCTACTCAATGCTTCCCTGCACTCTGCTTTTGTAGGCTTCCACCTTTTGTCCTTGCCTTTCCTCTTTTTCGCTGCTGATGGTTCGCCACTGGACTTGGAGCTTGACTGGTCAGGCAATGCCACCATACTGGGGCTAATTAGTTCAGGCAAACTTAATACTGCCGCCAGATTCCTGTTTTCTTCGTTTGTATCTAAAATTAAAAATTAAATAAGTACACTAAATTAGGAGTATTCCACAAAATGCTTTTAGTGTATAGTTCAAATTAAAATGAGTGTTATAAATAGTAATATGTAGTCCCTCTTGTGGATGGAGGTTTATTGTTAAATTTTTTTCCCTTTAGGTGCAGAATGTCCCTTTCGCAAAATGTCCCATGGTTTCAAAATGTCCCTTTCCCAGAATGTCCCCATCCCAAAATGTCCTTTTCCCAAAATGCCCCTTTCCCAAAATGTCCTTTTTCCAACATAAATAAATAAATAAAATAAATAAATAAAAAACCATTTATTGCCTTTTACAATGGAGCTTAATTACTAGAACAAAATTAGTAAAACATTTCTTTAAAAAAGGCAAAAGGACGTGACTCAGCTTGTGCTGACGAGACCTGGGTCACGCCAGCGCTGTTTTTCAGGCACGCCTCCTCCCTGAGGTCTTACACGGGGTATAAGCGTAGAGAGCTTTACAAAACATTTGTCTTGTCGAAAAAACATAAGAAGAAAATATTTTTGGGACATCAAAAAAATATATTTTAAACAAATATTGGGAAAGGGACATTTTTTTAACGGAACATTTTGGGAAAGTGACATTTTGGGAATGGGACATTCAGGGAAAGGGACATTTTGGAACCAGGAGACATTTTGCGAAAGGGACGTTCTGCACCTAAACTATCGCCGTTCCACTAGGCCATAATTGACAGCTGTTATCTTCATACTAAAAGAAACGTCAACAAGGGAAAATGAAAAATGCCATAACATTAGCACGAATCTGACATGTGTCAAATATGGCCTATTCGAACGGCTTTACTTTAATGGTTAAAGAAATAAAATAAGTACGTAATGTCTGTTTTACCAACCTTTTGCCAAAAGAATGATTTGTTCCAAGAAACCATCGCCTTTTGCTTCCTTTTTTAATAAAAGATCAGTCAATTTATTTTTGATTATGGGAAAATTTGAGAATAAGTTATTGAAGTGATCAGGATAGCTGTTGTTGAAGTCGTCAACAAGCTGCAACAAAAAAAAACAAGTTTAGCTACGATAGGTACATAATATATGACATGCAACGTATATTTTATCATTAAAGTTTATGTAATAAATAATATAAAAAGAAGATGTATTGTTTCAATTTAATTAAGTATTGTGTCACCTATGCAAACTTATAAAAGAGATACACATACCAATTTATAGCCCTGCGGCTTCTGTAATGCAGGATAATCATCAAGGTACTGTTCTATGGAGTATTCGGGTTTTCTTATGTCGTTAGAACGCTTTAATATAGTAGCTTTCCATTTTGATTCAACAAGTTCCCACGGATCTGAGCTGCTTTTCAGCCATGTCAAATCTTCTTCCGGGTCTTCGCTTGTCTGTGTTACTGCAGCATTAATAGCTGATAGAGGCAGTGGGCGTACAGATGCTGATGAAGGTCGCTGGTGATCTTCAGCCCGGACTAAGATTTTTTTAGTGTCGAGCACTCCCCAAATTTTTGGTACTTGCGTCGTGTATTCATTAGCTGGCTTACTAGCTTTCCTCGTGCTTGGTGTGTGATACCTTGTGCAGTTACGCAGGGCGGAATATAATGAGTAGTTGCGCGTTCCTCCGGAAATAGCCCTTTTATGTCTTTCACCCATTTATTATAAACGTTTCCAGTTATTGGGATATTTTTGTTTTCTGTTATTATTTATCTTGAAATTGTTGCAGCCAAGAGGTTCCGGGCGTTTTCATTTTCTAAAGATTTGCCCTTATAGCGCAATAAACCCGTGGTTTGTAAATTACTTTGCAGTAATTCTAAAAGGTCCTGTAACAAGAAAAAAAAATGTTCACAAAATCACATTACTTACATACCTTCACACCATTAAAAGCAGCTTTATACTTTGATTTGCAATGCGTAATTAAATAAACAACACTCGAATTATTTGTAGATGTGCTTACGTTATTTTCGACATCACTTAGTGAAGAAGTGATTGGTGACGTTTGCTGATTTTTGTTAACGCTGGTACCGCTTGACATTCCACTTCCACTTGATGCTCCACTACCACTTGACTGAAGAAAGTCGTCAATAAGCACGGGTATATCCTGCAATAAAATATTCATAGAAGTTTAATAAGTAGGTACCTAGTTACTATGAATCATTTAGCCAGCATTCATGGGGTGAACTCAAACTATTTCTCATGAAACAAAACACGGTCAGGCAGGGTATACTTTTAGGGGCGCTAAGAGGGAGTTAGAGTATAGGCTTTGGGGCGATATGAAACGTCAGGAAAAAAAAAATTGTATCGTGTAAAAGGGCCTAAAACAAACACTTTTTGTCCTAAGCAATTTTGAGCTAGAACCCACCTAGGCCGTGATATAGGCCCTTAAAATTCTAGGTCAGTCAAAATTTTGGGTGAGGAAGTGATGAGGATGGGTGATGACGTGATGAGGATGAGTGAGGAAGTGATGAGGATGGGTGACGACGTGAAAAGGATGGGTGAGGAAGTGATGATTCCTGGGACTTAGAAAAATTTCGACCAGTGGGTTGTCATGTTAAGGCGACTGTCATTGCGAATGACCTTGATTTCACGAAAAAAATCATATCTCTTCATGAAAACAATATATTAAAATATCCTTTGCACAAGTTTTTGGTGTTATTTGAAAGTTTAATTAGGACATGCAAAGTTATGGGCGAAAGTGTCAAAAGTACGGAATTTTGACACTTTCGCCCATAACTTTAATTACACTAAATATTATTTTACGTTTGCATGTCCTAATTACACTTTCAAATAACGCCAAAAACTTGTGCAAAGGATATTTTAATATATTGTTTTCATGAAGAGATATGATTTTTTTCGTGAAATCAAGGTCATTCGCAACGACAGTCGCCTTAAGGTATAGGTTTTTTCACCGGGGATGGAAATGGTTGCTCATCAGGAACAATGTTTCCTTAGAACACTTTTCTCTGTGGCCCCAAAATCAGCCAGTGGCCCCCAGGACCCCCCGGGGGTCATATAGACCCCCACCCTGTTTTTGACGGAAATGGAAAGAGTGGCGCATATACAACAACTTTCGCCTACAACGTTTTCGTCTGCGGCGCCTAGTTTAGCCTGTAGGGCCCCCAGCCCCCTTAACAGTACAACAACCGGTCCCTAGAACAAAAAATTTCGACCAGTGGGTTGTCATGTTGACCTACAGTTTTTTCACCGGGAATGGATAGGGTTGCTCATCAGGAACAACGTTTGCCTGGAACACTGTTCTTTGTGAGCCCAAAATCGGCCAGTGGCCCCCAGGACCCCCCGGGGGTCAAATAGACCCCCACCCTGTTTTTGACGGAAATAGAAAGAGTGGCTCATATACAACAACTTTTCTCTACAACGTTTCCGTCTCTGGCCCCTAGGTCAGCCTGTAGGGCCCCCGATTTTTTTTGAAGTAGTACTGTTAAGGGGGCTGGAGGGCCCTACAGGCTAAACTAGGGGCCGCAGACGAAAACGTTGTAGGCAAAAGTTGTTGTATATGAGCCACTCTTTCCATTTTCATAAAAAACAGGATGGGGGTCTATATGACCCCCGGGGGGTCTTGGGGGCCACTGGCCAATTTTGGGGCCACAAAGAAAAGTGTTCCAGGCAAACGTTATTCCTGATGAGCAACCCTATCCATTCCCGGTGAAAAAACTGTAGGTCAACAGGTCAACATGACAACCCTCTGGTCGAAATTTTGTAAGTCCTGGGGACCGGTTGTGGTACTGTTAAGGGGGCTGGGGGCCCTACAGGCTAAACTAGGGGCCGCAGACGAAAACGTTGTAGGCGAAAGTTGTTGTATATGAGCCACTCTTTCCATTTCCGTCAAAAACAGGGTGGGGGTCTATATGACCCCCGGGGGGTCCTGGGGGCCACTGGCTGATTTTGGGGCCACAGAGAAAAGTGTTCTAGGGAAACATTGTTCCTGATGAGCAACCCTTTCCATCCCCGGTGAAAAAACTGTACCTTAACATGACAACCCAATGGTCGAATTTTTTTTAAGTCCCAGGAAGTAAAAAAAAATGATTTTTTTTTGCCAGCCCCCTTAAGTGCACTCCAACCGCCACGGTTTGAAAGGGAAATTTTTCAATTTTTGCTAAGTGCTGTGGCCAGCCCCCTGAGCCCCCTAAAGTGCACCTCAACCGATTTTTTTACACCAGTATTAAAATTATAACTACAGTTACACACAACACAAGTAACTAACTATACTTTCAGACACATGGTAGTTAAATAAATAGTTACTATATTATTATTATCTAGGTTTTGTTAGTTTTAAGACTAAAACCAACATTACCGTTACCTTCAATTCAATAAAACAAACTAACACCACAATATCAAATAATTTGGAACAATAGGCTAAAATTTAATTCCATTTTTATTTACTTTAAGTGACATTGTAAATTAAAATCTATTGTTTTATATTATTGAATAATTGTTACTGTACATACTAGAAATAAATTTGCATGCCTGCTTGTAGGCTGAATACACTATACTGTTATGATAATTATAAGATCCTAAAACTGTATTCTGGCAAATACATATCTTTATAATCTGTATAACAAACCTTGGTTTGATTGATTTGGTGGTTTAGCACATGAGAATTTATCATCCCGAACAAGAAGAAGAAGTACTTACATTTAAAATGCACATTCCGCTCATGTTACTGAAATCTATTTGTGTAACGCCTGATTGATCCAGTGCCCACGTTTTCCAGCACCTTACAAACAGTGCTCGGGGACCCAATTGTGGGATTAATTCTGTAATATTAGCATGGCGAGAGGTTCATTATTTAATAAAATGACAAATCTACCAATGTGTAGTCTACACTAACCGAGCAGCCTCAGGAGGCATCCGGCCCCATGAGGAAAATGCTCGCTTAGTCTGAACTGAAGTCAGAGTTACTCGAGGCTAGTATAGGTCGTGTCAAACTTCTTGGCCACCGCGCGAGGTGGTGGGGGCAAGTGGCGTCCCGCTCCGCCTCACCAAGAGACCTATTTTTTGTCTCTTGCGCATTCAAGGTCGCGTGGCCAAGAAGTTTGACACGACCTGTATTTCAGTCCTGTAAGTCAGTACAGTCTGTTCGACCCAGCTATTAACGTGTGGGCTTCTAAGGCCGGAGCCCCAGAATACAGCGAGAGCGGCGCGTCGGCGTCGGCTGTCGCCGGCAGCGCTAAGTTCTATTTTACAGAAAGCAAAATGGCGCGACCGCATATCTGTATAAATTTTTTTTTCGCTGCCTCCGTCGCCTCAGCCTTTGTATTCCGGCCATTCTGGGATTCCTGCTCTTGAGTAGGTAGGTACTTCAGTAGAAGCACAAGTTGTTTGTGATTAGGCAGCTAGGTACTTACTTTGGGAAAAGTGGGGCGAGCTCTGGGAGTCCCCAGAGTCTCAGTAGCTCAATTACTTCTTCCATCGAAGAAATTTAACTGCACAATATATCTGCACGATGAATTGAACTTCCATGCACTTTCTGATATCATAAAACTTCACAAATGTAACTTTTTCCGCAAGTACACACTCAACGTGTTGCCGTGCCGTCCGACCGAAAACAAACTAAACTAAACTAAACGTGTTTTGACATGAACTGATGCGCTTGTTGCGTACACACAACAACTTGTTTGAACTATCAAAACGCACATTTCAATCACAAAAGGGCTCGTTCGTTTAAATGAAATTCAATAATGGAATAAATTTAAAAAAATATTACTAATAATAACTGACTGATTATTTAGACGAAAAATGTTCTTCTTTAAATTTGTAAAAATCATGTTTAGGTGAAATAATTATAATGTTTATCATCATTTAAGCAACTCGATACGTACTACTATGTTATTACTAGAATAGGTTACGTCCTGAAGTTTACGAAGTAAGCTTATTACAATGATATAATATATTTGTAAGGCGTTCTAACATTTCAGCTTATTTGTAACATAGAACTACCAATTGTCGCTTTTGACATTTTCCTATCTGACTCAATTATATTTTTTCCTAATAAGCAAGTTGATAACTTATTAGGACTCGATTTTTTCTCAGTGTAAAAATCGTTGCTGAAATTATCGTTGTAACATTTTTGCAAAATTCGTAATTAGAATTGAATGAATTATAATTAAAAAAATTAAAATATTTTGGCTTCATGTTGAATTTCCGTATGCTTTATATTGACTTTTCTTCAAATCTGAAGCATTAACCTGCCCAGGGCGAAACTCAAAAACCTTAGCTATGGCGGTCTTGGGCGGTTAGCGTCAAAAAAATTGATATTTATTATTATGGCTGGTTTTTGCTAGATGGGGGATCAAATGAGTTTTGTACTTAAACGAGCTTAAGGTTTATGAGCTTCCAAGCTGTTGTATAGGGATTTACGATGGGTTTTGATGAACGCCGCTTTCCGCCATTAGTAGGGTGTTTTGGAAAATTGTGTGTTGTGTCGGTACTCGTAAGAGCCCTGGGGCTTGGCACGCCTAAGGAAGGTTCCACGCGGAACTTTCGGCGGCAGAAATAAGTCTTTTAGTCATGCCGTATATCTCAGTGGCCATACCAAACATGATGTAACTCTACGTTGATAATGTTTAACTAAAAAAGAAAATAAAGACTTGAAGTTTTTTTCATAACTACGCTTGGCAAGCGGGTTGGCGAGCGTTCACAAGAAACTGCCTCCGTGGTCTAGTGGTCTGAGCCATGGACTCTCGACCCAAAGTATGTGAGGGGCAAGATTGGAATAGCATCAGTAAAATATAATTCCCTTGCAAATTTTCAAAAAGCTCATAGATTTTGCATTTCAAGCCGTGACATCCGCAACCTGACTGTTTTAATCCGCCGGCTTGACTCCGGCTTTTGGTTTATTGGAAATTGTGTCTGCTGTTTTATTAAGCTGACCAATATATTTTGAGTGGCGTATTGGTGTGGTTTAATTAACACAACGGGACAGCGATGGGAAATTGCTTACTTAAAAAGAAAAGAGTGATATTGAATCTTTACCTACTAAATTTGAATTTTGGGGTGGGTCTAGGACCGCTAGGAGACAGATATTATAGTATTTCAAACACCTAGGTCTAGCATTAAATGTGACGGTGGTGAGTAGTACAATAAGACAAATGAGACAAACGGTGGTTGAATCACACAGCTCATTTGAATCACTCGCTCTGTTTGCTCCTACCTGCGATAACTCAACGGTTGACACAGATTCTAGTGACGTTTAGGACGTATTTTTACCCATTACAACTGCTATGTTGCTTTATATTGGATTATTGCGGTTCCTTTATTATAAAACAAGTGAGCCAGATTATTTGTGGCCAAACGGTGATTCAACATCACACAGCTCATTTGAATCACTCGGTTGCCTCTGTGGGGTATTACCCGGCGGTTCACACAGATTCTTGTGACGTTTCAAACGTATTATCATTACGTTGACTATTGCTTTGTTAAGAGACATATGCAAGGAACGGGCAGGGTTTCCTGTGAATATCATTATATTGCAGTGCTAGCCCGCCTGCCAAAAACACCCCTCAAAGAAGAGACTAAACAGATATCTAACAGTAGATTGTTGTGCAGCTGATGTCAGTAGTAGAATGAGACAATTTGAGAGCTTAATCATTATTGATTTTCACGGCTCATTTGAATCACTGTACAGCTCATTTGAATCACTCGCTCCTTCCCTCTACTGGGGGGGTACAAGGATATAACTCAGCGGTTGACACAGATTCTAGTGACGTTTCGGACGTATTACCCCATTACGCCGACTATTGCTTTCGGTCAAGCCGAAGCGTTCAGTAATAAATCCAGTGATGGTGATTTATTGCTAGTTTAATAACTTTTGTTATAACTGTGGTTATAATAAGAGAAATATTGTTGAATATGATTTGAGTGAAAATAGTCTAGATATAAAGGAAGTACAGAAGCTGCATTTTGAAGAAGCTGACGATCCCATATTCTAAACTAAGGTACTATCTTTTTTCCTGAGGGTCCACAATGGGAAGCGACACGACGCGATGACGCGGCGCGAAGCTGCTTGAAGATGCACCTCGTTGTACCACGAAGTAACAGGCTGACAGAATTGTGCCTGAGAGATTCTGTATTATCTTCGATCACGCTCTTGAAAAAATGCGCGCCGCCTCCGTGAATTAACAGTAACATTTAATGTTGTTTGTTGCTGTAACCGTTCCAAATGTGATATATTCTGGTGGCCATGAATCAAATAAACAGCTGTTTGGGGAATTTGTAACGAATGCCAAAAATGTTCTCGGTTCTTTGCTTTCGCAAGTTAGGGAAAATAATAAATTACAAGAAACACTTAGAAGAAATGCTAGACCATTTATTTGTTTGGTCTGTAGTCTGAAAGCCTGCTGTTAAAGGACATGAGGTTACTTTGCTAGTTGGTCGACTGGTCGTTATCTAAAATTAGTACTAATTCTAAATGAAAATAAAAGTCATCCTAGAAACAGCTATGCATGCAATGCATGAAAAAATATCTCTGCCGGGTAAGCATGCAGACCTAAAATAGACTATTTGTTTTCGCATTATTACCTAGGCGTTTTTCATAGTAAACAACGCGCGCATGGAAGACAAAAGTCTAATCTAGGGGTTCATGCTGATTATCAGTAAGTATGGGAAAGAAAAGTTATTGTTATTAAAGTAGCTTAGGTTAGGTTAGGTTAGGTTAGGTTAGGTTATTCCCTTCCCTGGAAGGCGATACACGAGGCTCTTATCTATCATGAGCTTCCTCCATATCTCCAGAATGTGATCGCTAGTTACCTGTCTGACAGGAGTATTAACTATCAGGGCCCAGATAGGAATATAGTGCGGAGAGAAGTTATATGTGGGGTTCCTCAGGGATCCGTACTAGGCCCTCTTCTGTGGAATCTTGCTTATGACACAGTCTTGCGGACGGATCTCCCGCATGGTGTAAAGGTGGTCTGCTATGCGGATGACACTCTGATCCTGTCTGAGGGAGAAACATTCGAAAGAACAACCAGGCTTGCGGAGCTGGGGATTGCCTGTATAGTCAGAAGAATCCGTGGACTCGGTTTGGCGGTCGCGCCTCACAAAACTGAGGCGCTATGGTTTCATGGACTCCCTCTTAATAAGGCTCTCCCTGCATCCTCCGTGCAAGTAGGTGATACCCGGGTACAAGTAGGAAGTTGTCTTAAATACTTGGGGTTATACTTAGATGGCCGGTGGTCCTTCGATGAGCATTTGAATCGCCTTGTACCTCGAATAGAGAAAGTGGCAGGTGCTATGCACAAACTATTACCCAATCTTGGAGGACCCAACGAAGAAGTTCGTCGCCTCTATGCTGGCGTTCTGCGATCAATTGCGCTATATGGCGCGCCCGTATGGTCGGATAGGGTGGTAACCATTCGTCGACGTAGAGAAAAGTTGAACGCTATGCAACGGCGTATCGCTATAAGGGTGGCACGAGGTTACCGAACAATATCGTTTGATGCTTCAACTGTGCTTGCTCGTCTCCCGCCTTTTGACATTTTGGCGGATATGGATGCGAAAGTCTACCGCGCTCTCCGTCAAAGCGATGGAGCTGACGCAGACACAGACGCCGATGCAATACGAAAGAGGGCCCACATAGAGGCAAAAAATAGTTGGTTTGCACGACTACAAGAACCACAAAGCGTTCGGCAACGAGCGGTTGCAGCCATTCTACCTAGCTTTGACCTTTGGATGAACCGGAAAGGAAAGCATGGAAGAGTCACTTTCCATCTGACTCAAATACTTACCGGACATGGTTGCTTCGGTGAATATCTAAACCGCATCGGAAGAGAGCCAACGCCACGGTGTCATCATTGTGGATCAAATCAGGACTCAGCTCAACACACACTCGAAGAGTGTCCCGCTTGGTACAATGAGCGCCAAGGCCTGATACAAGAAATTGGTGCAAACCTTTCTTTACCAACAGTGGTGACTGCGATGCTGAGGCGCAAAGAAGCGTGGAGTGCCGTAGTTTCATTCTGTGAGACCGTCCTGGTCCAGAAAGAAACTGCAGAGCGGAACCGGGAGCGGGCGGATCCAGCAAGAAGGCGACATCGGAGGGCTCTAAACAGAGTCGCTCGGGGACGGCGCGGCCGGGACTAGTCTCGGCACGCAAGCCGTGTAGCACCGGCTAAGAATAGTGCTACGGTCTCCCCCGCCTGTCGTAAGAGGCGACTTAAGGGGGTCATCGGGGTTGTGGGCGTTTGTAGCGGGGGCTACGGCGTCCAGCAAACAACCCCGGGGAAGGCAGCGACAAGGCGTGGTCACTTTGTCGTTGCGCACCAGGATGGTGCAGGGGCAGGGTTAACCTGCTCCGGGAAGGGCCTCCGGGCGCTGCGCTAGGGAGTCACTGGTTGTGTTCCGTAGGAGATCCCAGTGTCTCCCGAATAGCACGGAGGATGGCCACCGTGGAGTTTTGAGTGGGTAGAAATCCCACATAACCTAGTTCTTCCCCCGGAGAGCTAGGTACCTGGATCGCAGGTTTCCTCCACGTAAAAAAAAAAAAAAAAAAAAAAAAGGTTAGGTTAGGTTAGGTTAGGCACTTTAAATAATTATATGACGTTTTTATTCTGATATTTTAGGCATTTGCAAACGGCCGTAGTTACTGATTTCCGAACGCCAGAAACGGCTTGAATTGTAAGTTACATCGGCTAACTGTCTACATAGCTACAAGTATAAAAGGCTAAAAGAAAGAAAATAATGGCTCACTTCATAAATAACAGCACGGAAACGAGCCCGATGGAAACAGTCGGCGCAATAGAGAGAGCTTTTTGATGATTTACGATTACTTTATTGATAAACTTCCGTGGAAGGGTATATCTTGGATATAGGAGGAGAAAACGAAACAGTAAGACATCTAAAAAGTTCTCCTGAAATTATAATCAGTGGGTTCATTGAAAGACATAACTATGTTTCCGATTTGATTTGTTTTGATATGATTTATAGTAGTTTTTGGTGGTTTTCTGGTAATGGGTTAGTACTAAATATGACAAATTTAAACCAAAACCAAAACCACAATGCCACGTCCCTTTTTGTTCTCTCAGGATAGACAATGACAGGTGACCATTTTGGTCCAGATTTTGTGATTTGAGCATTAACGCATACGAGTCCAAATATGACCACCCATTTTTGATAATTTATATTTGTTTGGTTACCTTTACTGAGTGAAAATAACTGATAAAAAAATTGTGGTCATATTTGAACTCGTATGCTGTAAAGGGTTAAGCGCATATGAATCGCAAAAAAATTATTTCTACGCCTTATGGCGCTCAATGACCGCTTTTATTACGACGTTATACTGATGTTTTTTCTTCTACTGTGGTTGAAGGGTTCCGTTTATATCTCGGAGGAGCAAGTTCGTTCCGGACGGGAGCTCATTTTCATGTTATGGTTAATTATCCTTGTTTATGTGAGAACTTCAGCAGTTGCGGGAGCGTTGTAGAGTAGAGCGTCGATACTGCAGTTCTATCAAAAAGGCAGGGGTGCTTAGGGTAGATATGAAGATACTTTACAACTTGAGATTTAGCACCATCTTAACACTCTTGGGGATGCATAATTATAGGGAAGGCGTCAAAAATAATTACTTCCATGCTGGACTGGGAGTGATAGAAAAACATAGAATGTGCCAGCTGCATCTCCTCCCGGGCATGCTGTAAAAATCAGCTAAGGGATTTGAGGGTTTCAGTATTGTAATTTAGGCGATGGGCTGACAACCTGTCACTATAGCAATACACATGACCATCTGAATTAACCCTCAACACTTGTCAGATGTGTGTGGCGGAATGACCTTTCGGTCGTTTTTGCTCTGCCTACCCCCTTAGGGATAAAGGCGTGATTTTATGTATGTATGTATGTATGTCAAAAATAATACATTCTATTATTTAAAAAAATTATAATCTATCTTCATATCCATGTTCTTCAGGTCGATCGACTCGAAACCCACACGCTAGAAGAAGAAGAAGAAAAAAATAGGTGAAAATCTGACATTCTTATGGGGGCGGGGCGTACAGGCGGGCGGACAAAGAGACAGACTTGACGTAATGATAAGGGTTCCTAGTTGATTAGGGAACCCTATAAACGAAGGGGGTTCAAGACTAAATAAAATTCATTCCAAACCACAGAATAATAAATAGTATCTAACGATACAGAAATTTCACTCCCCTACAACGCCCGCTCAAATAGCGAAACACACGCACACAAGTTAGTACACGTGAAGTAAAAGTGTTAGGGTTGGCTTCCGCGCGACACAATTAGAAGCGAAGCAACGGGAGATTTGTACGTTCACCGAGACGATCGACAACCAGACCGCTTAAAGCCGCCCATTTGGGCGGCCTTAGACAGAAACTGGTTTCATACCTAATGTGCGGAGTGAAACAGGCCTGTCCAAACTAAACATATTACAACATAGGGACATTTTTTTTAACTGGCTTACAGAAATATAAAATTATGACACAGCATTAGTAGTCAATTCGGCAACTGGCGCACTCTTTCAAACGGGATGGCAAGTAATTTCGCGAAAACTCAGTTCTAAAATAAATTATTCATTGGCGACGAAACGCTCGCAGCCTCGTATTCATTTCATTTCAGAATCTGAATTCCACTTTTTTCCCCCGCCTTTTTCTTTATCAAACGTACCTTTAATAAATTTTAAATAAGATTTCAGATTAAACTGTGAAATACGCGGGAATATTTCGGCTGGTGTTTGAAACTTAGTTAACTATTCTATTTGCGATGAATCGTGTATTAATAATTACTTTACAGTGTTGCCAGGTTGGGTTTATTCTTAATTTCATCTCGTTAGTTTGTGAATGGACGTGTTTCGTTTGTGATCTAATTGAAACAACCAAGGGAAAATTTGATATTTAATATTATTATTTTTCAGTAAACATGACATCATTCAATTTGTTTCAAAGAGGAAATGGGATAATTTGATTTATAAAAATATAGATAGTTTAAATATAAATAGTTTTGATTGACCACTTAGTACCTACTTATACCTACTTACTCTTGCATTACATCGAAAGCCTCAGGTCCCTCTACACTTAGAAATTTTGCTGGAAAGAGACATATTTCATATTTTTTTATTGCACCTAAATCAATCTATATTAAATTAGCACTTACTTAGGCCCAAATTTATAAAGTAATCTCAAGCTTGAAAGATATATTAAGTATACCTAAAGATTTGACAGGAAATTTTGTACAAGTACCGACATTTCTGATACGAACTCAAATTCGCTGTCACTCTTTGGAGCTGATTATTAATACGGGCCCTAATTTAAGTTTGACTACAATAACAACGCAAAAACATAACTTCTTATTCGTATTAAATTATTGTGGAATTCAATATGCGTTTTTTTAAATAAAATGAGTGACTGACATTTTCCATTCGTCAGAGTGAGTGGCGAAGTATTTAATTAGCCTTATTATCTAAAATCAGTACGACCTGTGTGTAGTTTTGAATGAAGCGCACTTAAACAGACAGACGTGGAGAGTTTTGTTTTATAATGTACATTTAACTGTGGATATTAATTAGTTTAGGATGTAAATGATGAGATGACCACGAGATGATCAATGAAAGAAGGTCGCAAAAATTGAAAAAAGGCAATTTTAATATACCCTTCTCTTCTTCAAAATTTTACAAATTCTGTTCTAAACTTTACATCTATTTCCATTCCATTAGTGATATTAGCTAATTTACAGCGCCATCTATCGATATCCCCCCAGCACTACGGCTGCGACGGGAACTAATCGGTCATAGTTTGCACAATCCCAACTAAACACCATTAGAGAATGTCCACATAGCTGCCCAAGCTATATTTGCCTTAATTAAAACTTGTCCGTCTGTTCCACTTGGAATTAAAGTTGCTGCCTATTGGCTGAAAAGCTGCTGGGGAAAATGCCTTTGGTAAAATGAAACAATCGTTTACAAAAGGTTTAGGATAAATAAGGCTACATTTTTTGTGAGCTGAAATAGCTGCGTATTGAAACACGTCTGACAAATATTGGGCTATTTATATTTCAGAAAATACCTAACATGTATTGTTGTAGCAGCCAATTGCCTAGAACGAAATACAACGAAATCTGTATTTCTTCATTGGCTTTGCAGAATGTTCGAGACAAAAATCTTGTAAATTTTGTTGTTGTATTAATATATGTTTTCCAGTATCATTTTTTTTTTAGTTTAAAGACAATACTTAAGTAGGTTGAAAGAATCTACTTATTCTTTCGCCTTTATAATATAATCTTGGAAATTGCGCAAGCGCCATCAGCCCTATTAACCCAAAATTACAATCGAAAACATGCCTAAAATTACAGCACCTCAATTTATTTTATCATATTATATTTATGACAATAGGAACCAAAGCCTTCCAATTAATGGGCGACAGTTGCCCTTGCAATTTGCTCCGTAATCCTGAAGGGTCACCCCCTGGTCACCCCCAATTTCTCTTCTAACCCCTGGTCACCCCCTGGTGTAAGTCATGCGCAATTTCCCCGTGCAGTTCCCAACGATTTTATCTGCTGTATGTCCAGTTAGAGTAACACGGCAGTTTGTCTTGGTGAAGGAAATGTCGGGAGGTTTTAAATGAAGCTTGTGACAAATACATAGGAATTTACCACCAAAATCTATCGCGAATAGACCCGATAAAAAGTAAAATGAGTGTAAATAATCGTGAGTGCTTAAAAAGTTATATTGTGACAAATAGTCTTAACAAAAGGATGTTAGTATTTCATACTGCGAACGAGAAGGTATTGAGTCAAAAGCCTCTTACACATCAAAAAGAGAGTGATTGAGAGTAGTATATAGCTAAATACCTAGTTCAATACTTAAACCAATTCGTAAGCGCACAAATTCTCTAAATCTTGACTAAAATTGTCACCAGTCATCTTATATCATGAAATGAGAGTACAGAAAGACATGGCAATTTTTAGTGAAATCGTGTCCTCACCGAATCGTTAGCTACGAGTATTTCTCATAAATATTCAACACAAAATTCAAACTTGTAAGGTCATAGATTAATAAATAGTACCTAACGTTAGTATGGAATCGTTAGCTACGGTATCTTATCTCTCACAAATATTTAAGAAAACATTCAAAAGTGTATGGCTATATTATATTATAATACATGGGCTATATTATAATACATGTCCATAGTCAGCTATTTTATCAGCAGTTTATGTCCACTGAAACAGCTTGTCTTCGAGCTGTTCTCATTAAAATTCGAGCTATATCGAATCGAGAGCCATCGCCAGCAGTACGATAATTGGTACATCGATTACGTTATATAGCTCGATATCGCATTAATTAATTTCGAGCATCTCGATTTGGTCGTCGTTTTGGCAAAAAGAGAACAGATGGTTTGGTAGTGGTAGGTATGATGAAATAATTTCATGATTTTTTAAGAACTTAAATCTTTTAATTTTAAAACAATACCATTGTAGATCTACACGTAGGTATATCACTTAATTTCGTAATTACCTAAGTATTTTTGAACTAGTCTGTGTTTATGTACCTATACGAACGAGCTATGTCTAACGTTTAAAAAAACTCAAAGGGGCATAATAGAACAAGAAGCCTTTTTTCGAACACAGGAAATTTTATAGCGAAAATTCTCATCTTACCTAATAATCTCTAATACTGGATACTGAGCTGAAGCGTACCAAGTTTCAGATAGTTATTTACCTTAAACTAATATAATTTCCACGACGAGGTAATATTCTCGTCATCAGTCTATTATAGACGCTTCGGTTTCCCATTATTCTCTAAAGGAACTACAGGATGTAAGTACTTACTATTAATAATTTACGAAGCTCTAATACAGCGTGTTACAAACTACTAAAGACTTGTTTGCACTTTTGCGTTCTAGTTCGAAGGGCGTGGGCACCAGCAAAATTATTAGCATTTATGAGAATCTACAGTAGATATTATGATGAGCAAATATATACTAGGTATCTATTACAGGCGAGGACTGTCGGTATCATACTCGCCTTTCACTTATAAAAAACCAAATGCTGAAATTTAAATTAAATTCAATACTAGCAGTCTATTGTGGTTTGGTGCCAACATAACATCATTAGATACAGACGACTACATTTTTTGCTAAAATAAAAACAAAAACGATTAAACGTATTAACTATTATTTACCTAAATGGATTTAAGTTTTAGTTTGATTTCTAAGGGCCGTATTTATAATCAGCTCTCAAGAGTGACAGCAAATTTGAGTTCGTATCAGAAATGTCATTGCAGTACAAAACGACCTGTCAAATCCATACTTAATATTGCTCTCAATCTTGAGATCGCTTTATAAATACGAGCCTAAATAATTTTGAAAACCCGGCGTTTCGGACCCTTTACAACACTAGTGGTCAATTTTTACTAACCTTTCTACCATATTCAATAAGTAGTATAAAATACATAATTTTCTGTATATCACCTACTATACTTTACGCTTAAAAGCTAATAAGAAAGATTATTCTAACGCGCCGGAAGGATTTATTGGCGGAGTGAAAACGGGATAAAACTACCGGAACCGTAACGGCGGAACTCCGGAACTCCGGAAAAACGGGATGACGTGCCTTATCCGGTGGCCGTGGAAACCGGGATTTTAGTTGCGCTGATATAGGGTAAGTGTGAAATATTAAACTATAAATTAAACTGTACCTGAGGGGTGTAAAAAAGTAAAATGTAAGTACCTACAGCCTTCTGAAATACAGAGTTTTAATGTTTTTTAATGAAATAACTCAGAACCGGTATTTTTTTAAGGCTCAATTCAATGTTCTTTTTTGTACCAATGGCCATAAAAGGAACAAAATAGTCAAGCATAAAAAACAAAATTATATGGGACCATAACCAGGAGAAAGAAGGATATAAAACGTTAAACCATTTCTATGAGTTTCAGCTTCACTTACTTACCTAACTATGATTGAGAACTATGTAGGTATGTATATTATATATCTCTAAGCGAAAAATAATATTTCGTTAACCAGCCTATTTTCCGTCACCAAATCTCTACACCCATATAGCGATGATGATGTAGACCTCATAATTTCATCATTTCCAAGTCAGCATAATACAGTTGTGAGGCAGTAACCATTAATACAGTGAACGGCCACGTGGTATCGCGACTGCTACACTCCTGTCGAATGCGTCCAACGAGTGAAATATGGATTGCGATGTCGAGAGAAACAGTACATTGTACCATAGACATAGAGGTAGGTATGATAATAAATAGCTTTTCATCGGCTATACAAAAGCTCTTTTTTCCCGAGGGCAATTTTTTTTTTACCAAAAACCCTAAAACCTAACCAAAAACCTAAAACTTGAATGTTTGAATGTACCAATCTGGGTCTGATTTTGGAATAAGTACCTACAGGTAAAAGCTATTTTAAGGCGATCGAAGTAAATGCTCCAAAAAGACTACTAAAAGATATAAAAGGTAGCCTTTCATTATTCATACTTACAAGCAATCAAAGTTAAAATAGCGCATTGTAAATTGAAACATCAAAGTAGTTTTTCTTTGGGAACAACAATAAATTTTTATCCGAAGTGAGTGATCCAAGTGATTCGAAGAAAACTTAATTTATTTTTCCAGGTTCGTTGCCGTTACGAAACATGAATAGAAATTAATGCTGGTCTATAAGGTTCACTGACCGATGATCCGTAGGGTGATTCGAATTTTCTTTGTCGTATTCTATTTCCTTGTGTAAGTTTAAAATTTTCAAATGATGAACTAGTCCAATTTTGAAGATACCCTAAGGGTCAATTTACATCGGAAATCGACGACGCGAAGCTGCTTGAAGTTGAATCTGGTTGTACTTCTTACCACAAAGGCGGCGCAGCGCTAGGTACTGAAACTGAAAATCCAAGAATGAAAAAAAACTTTCATGTAACTTTATTTTACAGCAACTAACACCTGGAACGACAAAAGCCAAACCAAACTGGCCAAGCGAAAGTGACATAAAACAAGTGCAAAATATAAATTTTAATTTATTCACAGTGCAAAGCCCGCAGTGAATTAAGTAGGCGGAAGAAAGTTTATTTATTTTTGGGCGGATGCGGCGGATTTAACATCCGCGTTAAATACACAAAGAAGCGATTTACTTCCGCGACTTAAAAACAGTGAATTATTGCTGTTTTGGAAAAACAGGTTTTTTTTTACAGAGAGGGTTTGTTGTACCTGTAGACAAAAAAATCGAATTTTGTTCTTTACGGTGTAGGCAGAGTGATAGGCACTTCCGACACATCTGTCAAATGTTGAGAATAACCTAAAAAAATACTTGCGTTCTTATTGCTGCAGCGACAAGGTTGTCAATCATCATGCAGCTTTTCGAGCATTACAATGAAGTACTGGCTTTAGTTAGTTGGAAAGAGAAGATCATTCCCATATTTCCCCATCTTCTCACTTCCAGTCTCAAAATTAATCATCTACGTAAGTCAAAATTTATTCATTTCAGTGATATTCAAGAACCGAAAATTCTGGCAATTAATAAACCTTTGAAAATACCCTGTGTATGCAAAACGTTCTTTTACAGCTCTATCACTTGAGTGTTGCAATTAATATTTAATTTTCGGCAAATTAATAATCGTCTTTTTGTTATTCGCTTTCTGAATTTTAGATGTGCAAATTAGCTTTCTCTGTTTGATTATTAATTCAAGTGGTGATTTGTGCAGAATTGAGAATTGTTTATTAATATCTAATCAAGGATTTTAGACGTACCCCGCGAAGCATGTTAAACCATGTTAATGCAGGCTGTTCCCTTGTAGACCAAAATAGTTTTTCCAGCGTAAATTTTATTGCAAGTTTGAGTGATTTCCACTGGGGGAACTGGAAATCAATTTATGACCGACTGTTTTGAATAATTAATTTTGAAATATTAATGCTGTGCTTTCAGAGTTTCTGACATGTATCTAAAATGACTAATCTTATCATGTCCAAGCCTTTTTGGCGATGAAAAACTTTCATATCAAAGATCATCAGGTCATAGAAAAATGATTAAAAAAAATACTTTTCACGTGAAATTTACATCATAATAAATATTTCTAATACTATATGCGACATAACATAACAGCGAAAAAATTGCGCAGAGATCTTAACGGCTAAATTGCATGTAGGTAATTCAATTATACCTACACAAAAATTTTGCATTCTGCTGATTGATGCACAGGGTCACAAGTTACTAACTATGTAAAATAACTTAGGCTCGTATTTATAAAACGCTCTCAAGATTGAGAGCAATATTAAGTGCGGATTTGACAGGTCGTTTTGTACTGAAATGACATTTCTGATACGAACTCAAACTCGCTGTCACTCTTGAGAGCTGATTATAAATACGGGCCTTAGATCCCAGTACAATGTAATGTACATAGTAGGCGCATAGAACAATAGATATACAGCGCACGAGAAAAACCCGTTACCGCTTGCATATTCCATTTTAATTATAATGGTTGGTAATTACGATACTGCATTTCGCTAAGTATCTCGGTTTGTTGCCTGGACTATTGTTTTATCATTATGCTGCAGTAAAGTAAGTTTTTACTGTCGGCTAATTAAAAATAAATTGAATTTGAACTAATTGCTTGCACTTCGAAAATAATTAAAGTTTTTACGATACCTAACTAATGATAATAAAGTTTCGGTATTAGTTGGAGAGTTTAGAGATTAAAATAAATTACTTAAATTAAGTTAATGAAGTGTATCAAATCGTCAAGAAAAGTAACGGAATCCTTATTAAGTTTATTAATAATCTCATAGAAAAGCCTTTATTAATTTAATACCTATACCTAAATACAGGATGTTAATTTAATTGCGTGCCATGGCTTAGGGAGTGTTTCAGTAAAGCAAAAGGAGCCCATAAAAATATAAAAAAATCCAACTCAAAGAATAAAAGAAATCTATCGATAGCGACTCGCGCGGGCTCGGTTATAGCGCGAGAGCTAGATGCAGCTTTTGGTATCATAATAAATACAGACTATTGTTTTATTTTATTTTATGACTTGGGATTTTTTATGGGCTCCTTTTACGTTACAAAACACCTCCAAAGTCATGTGTTTATTTGCTATCCTGTTCTTATGTCAAATTTAAGAAAGTCAGCGCTAATAAGAATTAGAATTAAAATCCTGCCGCGCGAATCAGTGCCATTGACATGTTATTTATTTCACTGCCAAAACTTATTTCATAAACGAAATCCTAATTGCAATCCAAATCGAGCTGACAAACACATGGCGACCTCAATAATATAATAGAGCTAGCTTATCACCCCACGGATTAACCTGCGTAGTACCTACTATTTGAATTATTCCTGTTGGGAAAAAAAAAACGCAGTATTGGCTGTCACTTTATCACACTCTATCTCATGAAAGTGAAAGTAAACAGATTTTTTCTAAGTGAGCCTGCTCTATAGAATACCTAGTCTCAAGAGCAGACCCATTTAAAAATGTACAATACCTACAAAAATAATAGTGAAAGTTAATTATACTGACGATGCGTTCTGTCTCTGTCTCTAACCTCGACTATTCAACTCATGATTGTAAAGAACAGATCATACAATCTAACCACCCCTTCTTAGGTAAGTACTACCCAGACAAGTGCCTACCTAACTCTTAGGCCCGTATTTATAATCAGCTCTCAAGAGTGACAGCGAGTTTGAGTTCATATCAGAAATTTCATTTCAGTACAAAACGACCTGTCAAATCCATACTTAATATTGCTCTCAAACTTGAGATTGCTTTATAAATACGAGCCTCAATGTAGGTATCAGCTAAGGGTATAAGACAGTAAAAACAACCTAAAATTTGTGTAAAACCTTTGCCCCCTTCTGTCATGAAAGAACAAACACACTTCCACATTCATATTAGTAGTTCAAATGACACGTGAAATACATTAGTGAGTCCAGTGACCACTATCCCTAAAACTACGTAACCACGCAATTACAAACAAACCATCGTTTTGAACAACAGCAGTTGTCCACATGTTGTGCTATTCATTAACCCTATGTCGTATCGCACATCTAAAATGCGACATAGAGCTACGACAAACATGTGACTCAGTGAGTCAACTCATTGGAAGCACTAATAAGTTTTTAACAACAGCAGTTGTTCACATGTTGTGCTATTCATTAACCCTATGTCGTATCGCACATCTAAAATGCGACATAGAGCTGCGAAAATCGTGTGACTCAATGATTCAATTCAGTGAGTTGATTAAGTGTATGCAGGAAACTGCTTCAATATGTTGTCAAAAACCTGCAGTTGTCCACAACTTGTGCTATTTATTAACCATGTCGTATCGCACAACTAAAATGCAACATAGAGCTGAGAACGTCGTATGACTTAGATAACGTACTTATCAATAAGTTTTCAATGATACCTATTTTACAGCAATAAACCAAAATACAGTCACTTTGGAACCCTTCAACTATTTAAAGTCGATGTAAAAATTGCCATTCCTTTCCTCTTCATTAAAGCTCTATGTGGCAAGTTATTTTTAATTTTCTCTCATATATCTACTCATCAATTTAAAAAAAAAAACATTTTTGATGTCATACGCTCAAACGTTTCAATCTCTAGTAGCCAATTAAGTTGACCTCCAAAAATAAAAATGAAAAACATAACAGTGAGTCACTTCAAATAAAAAATGTGAAGTTTCTCAGCTCTACCGGAGCCAATTAAAGTTGACCCCGTGCCTCCGTTCTGCTGCTGCACTCTTAATCAGAGAACAGATACACGGTTAATTAATGTGAGCTTTTATTTGCATTATATTATACCTGCCTTTATATTTGTGCCTGGATTACATTGAAGTATTAAAGGTAATATTCATTATTTATTTTATACTAGCGGGTTTCCTGTTTGAATATACTTTCTCGTAGTATTTGTCCTTCCTGAGTAATATAAGCATCTTGCCTTTAATTCTGTCGTTTGCACATTAGCGTGAAAAGGAAGTACCTACCTACATAAGTAGATTTTATCAAAGTTTATTCAGCCGTTTAGAAGTAGACAAACAGAATTTCCCCGCAGTTATTTCATGAAGGTAAATCGATTAACCTTCAGCGTATTATCTAAAAATCATTCCTTCACGACTCCGTAAATAAAAAAGCCATTCTTTAGTTACCCTTGAAAGAATCTAATTAAATACATACATAAAACAAATACCTACTAGCCTGTTCCCTATCAGCCCTCACACGTTACCAATTGCTATGGCATTCACGCAAGCCACGGGGCTGAGTGACGGGACGACATGACTCTAGGGCCCGTATTTATAATCAGCTCTCAAGAGTGACAGCGAGTTTGAGTCCGTGTCAGAAATGTCATTTTAGTACAAAACGATCTGTCAAATCCGTACTTAATATTGGTCTCAATATTGAGATTGCTTTATAAATACGAGCCTAGAATTATTGCATTGACTATTGTAATATTCGAGTAAACAGAAACCACTACTTACTTCCATACTGGACTGAGTAAAAACTGGGTATAAACCACTGCTTCTATCTCCGAGAATACTGTACAAACTAGTACTAAAGCAAGTCAAGGGTTTCAGTATATTACACTTTAGGGTGCTGTTTTTAACCAGACTATTATTGCCCTGCCTAACCAGTAAGGGATAAAAGCGTGATTTATTTACCCTCGCACGTTACCAATTGCAATGGCGCTCACGCAAGCTCGGCTGAGTGACGGGAGGACAGGAACGTTCGAAATATTGCATTTACCCGAACGCCATTCCTGCCTTTTTGTGCGTTAGTATTCGTGTTGTTCAACCGGCCCATTGGGAGTTCCAATAAAGTCGACAAAGGTACTGATGGAATGTAATTTTAAAGGTGACAATGATGTAAGAATTCAGTTTGGGGGTTAACGAGAAAAAGCTTGCAAAAACTGTTCTTCATTCTTGAAAGGGGAATACAGTAGAAAAAGTATTTTTCATTTAATTATGTAAATAAAGGAAAACGTAATGCATTGTTCATGAATCTTCAACCAATTTTTCCTGCTTGTTTTTATAGCACCTCATAAATTAAATGCAAATTTCAAGATACGCTTCCACGCAACCACTTTCCTACCAAAACTTTTTCATATAAACGTCATGTCAAGCTTATACCAACTCGGTAATAGTGCAAAGGGGAATAAGTAATATTGTTAGGTCTTGCAACAGGGGTGTGTCACTCAATCACTCCGTTGTTACGTGAGTGTGTTTACAAGTCCAAAGTTCAAAATAAAGGTTCAAAGGTTTCAAACGGATTACCGATTGGTGTTTGACAAACCGTTTTTTGTTTACAGTGTTCTGTCCAGAATTTTCGGTGGAAACTGGCGCTGTTTCTACCGGCTAATCCACTACCGTAGAGTTGGCTGAAACTCTGCAAATGCTTTTTTGTTCAGTAGAAATAATTATCGACACGTCACGTCCCACCAGCTTAGCCTCCTATCACTCACGTTAAGTTCCGCCGAATTTCGAATTTGGCTCGTGAATTCCCAGATCAGTTTGTAATGTCGGATGAAATTCAATGTGAGATTTGAAAATGTTCGTGCTTATAACGTCAACAGTTCTCTGTAATTTCGGTTTCCTGCTTTCATCCTAAAGTTGTGTAGGCGGACTGGGTGATTCAAAATGGAGGTCACTGGATATACGACGCAGAGGCAGACAAATTACTAGCTCTAACTGACAACGGTGACAAGTCTAAACGTTTGGGAAATAAACGGAGCTTGTCTAGGACCCAGCATTGGGACAGTGCTGGAATTGAATCGATGTAGTTGCTAAATTAACTGCAATTGCTTACTATTCATGAACCTATGAAATACGTTTGGCGCCGAAGTACTTACAGGCAATGTTTTCATGTCAAGGATAAAAATACTGCATCCCATTTATTGAAGAGACGTCAAGGCCTTGGCAAGATTTTTAACAAACATTTTTGAATCATAATAATCTTTGCTATAGCCTCCAATTAACTACATAAAAAATATAGCTTTAAAATTCTTTTTAACGTACAGAAATTGAAATTCCAAAGTAGAGCACACACAACACAATGTGTATTTTGTTTACTTAACATATTTTCTTCAGACAAAGATGGCGTCTAGTCCATTCAGCTAAATGGCACGTAACTCCGTAAAGCACTCGAGTGAAAGCACTTATAGCATTAGAGCAGTGACTGCGGAATATCTGAGCATTCTGAGCGGTACCCGTTGATATTTCTAATCCACAAAATCCTTGGCACACTCGAGCATGCGGATTACACATTCAAATAACGCATGCTAGCCTAGTAGCTGGTTGCTCGCTTCATGCAACGCTTTCCATTAGGACCACAGTGGCGTGCTGGCAGCGCGAAGTTGGCTGCAAATACTGCTGCGACTTGTATTGATTTTGGAATACGCTGCTGTTTTGATTCCGTCGCTAGATAAAATCGGATGCTTACGCGGCAATAGGTGGTGAAATCTTTGGTGTCGTCGTTTCTTTATTGTTGAAAGAGGTATTCTAACTTCAAAATTCAACGAACGCTCTCGCGTAGAGCACAGTGTAAAGCGTGTGCGCTGTCGCGAAACAGCTTAAGTAAACTGGATTTAGCCCAATTCAGAGCTTATGCTGTGAAGGTATACATGCATTGTGTAAGCTGGCTCCCTTTCATATCTACGTAGAATGGAGATTGTTCCACAAATGTTTAAATTCATTTACACTCCCAAAAGCTAACGTTATCTGAATAAGTCTTCAACCAACATAAATATTAAACTTTTGCCGAAACAAAACAATTTTAAACTCAGTAGTTTATTAAAGTTTAAATCAAAGCAAAACAGTTGCATCGCCTATATTTTCGCGAACGTTACTACGAAACTAAAGCAGCAAACTCGTATTTTTATGAAAACAGACAATAATAAAAATTACAATATAAAAACCTTGTAAACTGAAATGATAAGTATACTGTTGAACTTCTAGAATATTTACCGAAGCTTTTTCTATGAGAAAACAGTACAAAAGATAAAACACGGTTCATAAACTACAAACTCGCAAAGAGTAAGTTTCATGGTAGGAGTCGGCAAAGCAATTGCAAGGGAGAAGTTAAGGCAATACTTTATATCTTTTACACACCTCTGCATTATTATATCAACATAATGTATCAAGGAACTTGCGTTTAAAGCAAGAAAATAATCCCAAGGGATTTAAAGTTGTATGGAAATCCTTAATAGCCCAAGGGTTATTATGTGATTTGAATTTGGAATGTCATGTGAACTACTAAGAAAATAATTTTCAGAAAAAAAAAATATGGCTGTGTGTGTATTAAAACTGTTGCCACACTCGCCTTCTGCGCCTCCCGGCGAGTGTAAAAAGGCTGTATGACTAGTTATCTGTATGTGCTCTTTGCTTTGTATAAAAAAAAGAAACTAAAAAAAAGAAAACGCGGTTTGATTTTGCAAAAGTTTTTCTCTCATTGATTATTACTTCCATTTCGTAAATTGTCGAGTGAAATTAATATTTTGACTCCAGAAGACATTGTGACTAGTATTTTATCGTATTTTGTTATTTATGTTGAATATGTTAAATACGATCAATTCGTTTTTTGGAAAAATACGTAGGTAGTGGATTGTGAACGTGAAGTGTAGTTCAGTGAGTGTGAATTGACTTTCGGATCTGTTGCTTCTGGTATGTTTTCAATATTTATTTATGTATCAATATTACATGATTAGGTATATTTCTGAGCTTTATTATCTTACAGACGCCTGCCACCGTCTAAGTAATCTGTGCAGTAGGTGTGTAAAATATAGTATGCTCCTCGGGAATAAATGTGTCTTCGCCTTGGGCAGACTTGAATCCCTCGCTACATTCAGGATTCTTGTCATAATTCCCTCGCTTCGCTCAGGAATTAAAGATTTAATTCCCTCGCTGCGCTCGGGAATTAATCCTAGAATCCTTCATTCCGCTCAGGATTCAATATGCTGCCCGTGACGTTAGACACTGCTTTATTCCCTCGTTGCCTAATATACTATATAGCAAGTCTAATTTAAACCGGAGCACGCCAATGAAAAAGGATAAGAGTTTCTTATTGATAGTTGTTCTGTGTTCCGTACAGACTTCTTATCGAGTGGGTCTTTGAATTCGAAACAACGACCTGATGGAACCTGGTGTTTTTGAGTTTTCAAAAATAGTTACCAGAATTAGGCCTGTAACATGGTTTGTGTAACGACCACTATCATAAAGACATCGACCGAAACAGACGGCTTAACATACCCTCAGAAAAACGATAACTTTTTCTTACAGAGAAGGTGACTCAGCCTACATCCTCGATGTCCAAAACAAACTTGGGAAAATCACACTCACAAAAAATTACAAATATTTTGTTCCCCTTGTGGGAATCGAACCCAAGACCTCCGGGTCGGGAGCCCAGACGACTGGACCATAGAAGCAGTTACTAAAGCACGCCAATGAAAAAGGATAGGAGTTTCTTATTGATTGTTGTTCCGTGTTCCGAACAGTAGTGAGCTGGAAATGGCTTCAACGAAGATGCATTGAGGTTATGCGTCTTATATAGTGCAGTTACGCGCGAATGTGCTACTGTGTGTGCCATTCGAAGTCTTGCCTGGCAGTTATTGTTTATTTTGACTTATATGCTTCTGCTGCTCTGTGAATACGGTGCCGCCATGGTGCCACCGACTTATCAGGTGGCGATATTTGGAACTAAAACTTGGCTATGGTTACACTGACAGGAATTAAGCTAATAGTGGCTACGTTCTCAGCTGAACAGATACTATCTCAGTCGCACTGTAAATAGATACTAAGTAATATAATTTGTCGAATCTGTGATTTGATTAAACTGATTAATTACTTCTTGGGACAATGCGAAATCGCTTGTACGTACGTGGAATTAAACATAAGCTGCATTAGATGGCACAATGTAGGTAGCTACGTAGATACCAAACAAAACAAACCTCATGAATCATAAATAAAAGCGCAATTTCGTTTAATATAATTAAGTAGGTATTATAAAAGGTGTGTATTCAGAACCCAAAACCATAATGGTATATATTCAAATTGCAAAGCCTTTGTAATTTTACTTCATGATTTTCGTTGTTGCTCACTTCACTGCGCTAACCAGAATAGTTCCCTTATTGGCACAGTCCATGCTCCTTTGTATTTTATGAATATGACTCGTCCCGAACATTTGGTCATGTAAGATCCCTCATAATTCCGCTTTACGTAGTCGTAATATGTTCTCGCATTTAGTTTGCTAAGCTTCACATTCACGCTTTGTGGACCATGAAAACTACCGCAGCATAATTCTACGTGTTGTGCTTAAAATTTAACATTCTCAGCGTATATAATTTCGACGAAACTAAATTTTGCATCTGTTGTTTTAAATGTACTGTGTCAAGTACAGTGCTGTTCTAGTTTAAAAGTTTAAAACTTATTACGAACTAATATGCACGGTTGTTTTAAATTTGTGTAAAGGTTGGCGGTGCAATGTTTAGACCAAATGTAAACCGCATTATCGTATTGCAATCAAATTCGAATATTTGATGCAGAACCACTATGAAAGGAAATTGCTTATGTTGACAGCGTTGGATTGGATGTTTAGTTTTGGTAGTCGTTTTTGTTAATTTACCTTCTTTGAGTTTATATCCGACATGGTTAAATAAATAAAAATAAATAAATAATATTAGTGGTAAATCCTAGGTTCAACCAAACCTGGACAAAGTTGCATATCAAAAATATCAACTTTGCGTGTCCACTCCCTGTGGGAATCAAAAGCACAATGTTCAGACTTCTAGACCACAAAGGCGGTATTTTAGATATTGTAGGGAGACGGAGTTATATTTTTAGGATAAAACGTGTACGTACCTATTTCAAAAGCGGAGGTAAGGAACCCGAGTTTCTCGAAATCAGATTATCAACAGAGCTCCTGCACAAAACGATACTGGCAGAAAAGAAAGCCACTCTACTTTTAAGATTTGTGTCCACCAGCTAAGGATGCGATGGGACGAAAATTTTGAGTGACCTAAAGTTGCTCACTGTACTTTTTTGTTTTGGCATGTAAAATTTTATGAATGATCTTTTTAATGTGTGACGCTTTCATACCAGATGGAGCGACGATCTGCGTTAAATGTCTATGGATAGAATTGGATACGAATTGGGATGCAGAAATCCGTTAATAGAAATAAGGTAAATGGATTCGTGTAAAGAATGGGCGCTTTTCCACTAGACGGCACGTCAACGGCAACGGCAACGGCACGTTATCGTCGACGATACCGTGGAAGAGATAATGTATGAAAATCAATCAAATTATATGACACGCTTTTCCACTTGACGGCACGGCACCGGCACGTCAACGGCAGGGCAGTGATTCCCACCGGTATCGTCACGATACCGTCAACGGTGTATGTTGTAGAATGAATCCATAATTCGAATTTTCGCGATAACCCTAGGCAGGCATAATGTTTTTTTGCATAATGTTTTTTTTTTATGTGTGATTCTACAGATGATTAGTCACTGACTGTTTTTTGATTTCATGAATTTTCACGATAGCCCTATACGATAGGATATTATGCAAACTTGGATAATATTATAAAACGGTGCCGATTCTGTAAATAAGACCCAGTGAAAATATATAAGCGCTTAGAAAGGGATGGCAGTAGGTATACCTATAGAATAGACGAACTTATTTTGATCTTGTCAGTTCAAGATTCATATTTATATTAATTTATTGCATTCACAATAAATACATACAATAAATCTATACAATTAAAAGGGGTGAATGATTTTTGTGCTCATTCATGCTGTTGGCCCTTTATTTTCATTATTGTCTAATTATTCCAGTTTCGGCAGTTTAAAATAATCTTGATTATTGGATTTTGTAGAGTAATTGGGAAAATTCGAATTATCAAATCATCCTACGACATTTCTACAACTTAGAGGTTGGCAAACATGAGGGCGCCACTGTCTTTTATATGGCATCACCAATGAACAAATTCTTATTCTTCTATTCTCCTCATAGAGTGATAAAAAACAAGTTTTGATGCTTGAATTTTTTTAGTATTAAAGTTCTGTTTAGTCACTGTAGTCAGTAAGTTTCTAGTAAGCCATTGATAATCTATCTACCCCGTAAGGCATACAGGCGTGACTATAAATATTAATATTATGTATGTATTGATTTATTGGAATGAGAAAGTAGTGACGAAAGTAGCGAAAACGGTTTCCAGTAAGCCGTTGAAGCTTTGCTTACCCCGTAAGGGATAAAGACGTGACTATATAAGTATTTTCTAATTTATTGGAGTAAGAAAGTACAGGAGAAAGTGGCAGTAAAGGTTTCTATTTACTCACTGATGCTCTGCCTACCCCGTTAGGGATACAGGCATGACTGTATGTTTATATATGTATGTATGTATAAATAAGTAAATTAGAAAGTTTCAGCCATAAGTAATGTGATTATTAAATTGAAAATGGAGGACTTTTTATAGACAGCTTCATCCGCCTTTTTCACCCCTTCAGGGGTTGATTATAAAAATCTTTGAAACACGTGTTTATTAATTTTACATCATTGGCCTAAATCCAAAATTTTAAGATCCTAACTTCGAAACTCACAGACTTTCATACAAACTTCCATCACCTATTTTAACCCCTTAGGGGGTGAATTTTGAAAAATCCTTTCTTAGTACACCCCCCTAGACCTCATAAGGAACCTACATGCCAAATTTGGAGTCTCTACACCCAGCGGTTTGGGCTGTGCGTTGATTTATCAGTCAATCAGTCAGTTTCTTCTTTTATATAATAAGGTATTTTTAAATTAAGTACCTACAAATATTTTAAGGGTGAATTTCTATCATCAAACTGCACAACTTTCCCCAAGGAACATGGGTCGAAATGAAAAACAAAGGCCCATGACACCATTTGTATGGGAGGGTAATTCTTTTTTTTCTTCATATTTCGACCTATGTTCCTTGGGGAAAGTTGTTCAGTTTGATGAAAGAAATCCACGCTTAAAATATTTGTACTTAATTTAAAAAGCCCTTATATATAGATATAAGGAAAAATAATAAAGTACCAAAATGTATTGATGAATGCTTTATGTACTTGAATGTCACATTGATAATGATAACAAACATCGATAACATCTGCTTACTGCAAAATCACATAAAATAAACTACATATTCATTTATTGTGAACACTTTTTGAAGTTACATGCTACTATTGCACTTAGATATTGCTCTGTAACTGATCACACATCAGTTTTATCTGCTGTTCTTTTGAAAACGGCTCCTAAATCAGATAATAATTTATCAATCCGAAACTCTGCCATACATTGCTTGAACACTGTATAGTATGATCATTCGCACACTTTTCTGTATCGTTTTATTCATTATTGCTTTATAAAAACAATTTGGCTATAAATAAAATTAATTAGATGCACAAAAAAACTGAAAAATATGATTTGTTTACATTTATACAGAGACGGGGCATCCATAGGAAAAAAAACTGCACAAATATCAAAACCGGCAACAAAATCTATGGCCAACAATACGCAAGTAAACTGTCAATTTTACCAACATGACAAACAAAATAGTGATGTGTTGCATATACTACATAGAATATATTATGGATATCAATGTTCATATCGAATTATATTACCATTGAAAAATATTTTTAAAATCCCGATTTCGTTTTAATGGTGGAAGTATATTTATTTAATATCATACCTCTACCATTAAAACAAAAGGTTACACAATAAATAAGTCAAGACCATTTTTTTTTCTTTTTTTTAATTTACTAACGGGATCCGAACATTTTTGTACGTAGACTGGTATTTTCACGCAATCTGCATAGTATTATACCAATTTGGTTTCTATTTCGGTACTTGTGAAATCGAATGGCACCGGTTAGTGATCCTGCGCCGCTCAAAGTAGGCACCATTTTGACCCATAGTTTACATCTGAAAACAATATCGGTATCGATGAAAGTAAAAAAAATCCGCACTATGGAGATGAACCAGCTATTTCATATGATAAAACATTCCTTAAAGAAGAGTTCATAATGACTGATATTTGATATTATCATAAAAAATCATCTCATCTGGCTTCATCGAGAGGAAATCTAGCCAAAAATTTACGTTTAATGCCGTCTTTTCTTCCTGACCTTAGGCCACATATTTCACAGCGCCGAAAGTTCATTATAGATAGATAAGATAGATAGATAAAAAATTTATTATCACTTTCTTACAAGTCCTGAAGGAAGATTACAAGTCCTAATAACGTTTCACTTGTTTGCTAACTGAAATTATCTTTAAACAAATTAAGAAAAATTAGAGAAACAAGTAAACAATGCTTCGTCAACACAATACATGTCACTGACAAAACATAACCGCGAAACGAAGATAGAAAGAATTTATGAAAGAAAGAGTGAGACTGAGGAAGTGAATAAGATGAAAATAGTCGCCATGAAACTTGTTGCCCGTTTCCTAGACTTTTATATTTTTATGGAGTTGCGACAGACTTTTATACATGTCATTGTCAAATTTGATAAACAGTGATAGTTGTTTCGGGTTGCCATTTGTGAAGATATTTTTAATTATAAAAACATAAATTTTAATAGGTACGTACTAAGGTTTATGATGTTTTGAGCTTTACGATTTCTCGGCTTCTCGAAAAAATTATAATTTAAGTTTAATTTTCCTATTTGAATAGTTAAATATTTCGCCAAAAATATATAAATCTCTCCCACCCAACCATATTTCCCGAATCGGTAAGAGCCCAGACTTCCATGCTGGACAGGGAGTAATAGAAAAACATAGAATGTGCCAGCTGCATCTTCCCCCGGGTATGCTGTAAAAATCAGCTAAGGTATTCGAGGGTTTCAGTATTGTAATTTAGACGACGGACTGATAACCTGTCACTATAATCAATATACAGATCTACTATCTGGAATTGGAATAACCTTCAAAACTTGTCAGACGTGGTGGAACGACCTTTCTTTAGGTCGTTTCAGCTTTGCCTATCCCTTTAGGGATAAAGGCGTGATTATATGTACGTATGTATGTGTGTATGGAAAGATCCCTTTTCATAGAAATATGCTAAAAGTACAAGTATTTTATAGATAGTTTGATCATATCCGTAGTATTACGACTTAAAAGAACTGCTCTGCTTGAACGGCGTGAAGATAAAGCATTGGTTCTTTGTTAATCACTGTTTCATCTTAATTTCGACTTTACAGACGCGGAAGTCTTCGATATTAAATAAAGTGCCCCCTTGCGGGGTGGACCACTCTGCGGAGATCATGCCTAACGGCTGCTCCTAAAGAGTTGGATTCCATCCCGATACAAACAAGCTAAGCTCACAAAAGCAAAGCACTTGCGAATCCTGTTAATACCATCCGTGCCAACAGCTATTTTGTATCGTTGCGGTGACACCACCGAAAATGATATCGGCCAAGTAGCCGCCGCCAGAGTTGATTATATCATTTTAGGGTCACTTTTTCACTCGTTTTGGTGATTTGCATTGGTGGCCAGATCATCCGATTTAACCATTCTACAATTCTGCTTATGTTTTTTTTTTAGTTTTTAATGTCCACAAGCCTCAGAAACCGCTCGGGATGCGAGAACCTATCACCCGAAGTTCTGGAAAGAGTGATAAAATCTATAAAAATCAACCTTCTTTTCGTCAACTCTGGTGGCGGCTACTTGGCCAAGATTATTTTCGCGACTTTATGGAATAAATTGTATTGAATTAAATAAACTTATTTCACAAGCAGAACCAAATTAAATAAAAAAGTTACAGCAAAAGAACATCGGATGACTACTTTTGCCACACCCTGTATATTAATACCGAAATTTTAAGATGAGGCCAATCTAATTCATAAAGGCAAAAGTAAAATATATAAAAAATACGTTACATTAACTTTTTATTTTTAACGAGACTATGAATGAGAATTTTACTGAAATATGTGTCAGAATAGTACTCAGTACGGCCCTGGAAAATCGAGGGTGACTGGCTACGATACCGTCGACGTCCCGTCGACGTCCCGTCGACGGCAATATCGTCTAGTGGAAAAACAGAGCCACGATATCGTGACGTTGCCGTTGACGTGACGTGGACGTGCCGTGGACGTGCCGTCTAGTGGAAAAGCGCCCATTGTCGTTCTGTTAACTTCTTCATAAATATTATTATATTGTAATCATTGTATTCAAATTGTTGCTGCTAGAAAATTACGAAAAATTTATCTAAAAAGAATGTTTAAGCAAATGAAAAGCAACTATGCAAAATTTTCTTCCCCAAGAACTTGAAACAAGAAGTTGCAACTGCCGAATTAATAATTCGAACACATCTTAGGGTTCTAGGGGGATCTTTACAAGATAAACGGCCATTAGTTAATCCGGGGGCGGGCGGGCAGTAACTCAGCTGGGCAATATTGCTCATAGACCGACCTTAATGAAATAAAATTAGCATACAACAAGATTTATCTACGAGCAACCATCTCGATAGACCAGGCGGTGGAGGAGCGTTTGCTAACTATATTGATTACCAACTCCCTTAAAGGCTTTAAAGGATTACAGAGTTCTCTCTATCATTAGTTTGCTTTCAAAATCTTTGACTCCATTTAAAGCACCTTAATAAGCTTTTTTTTATGAGTGTACTAGGTTTGTGCCCGCGGTTACACCCGCGTTAAATGAGTGTTCGCGTGGAAATGAAGGGTTTTCCCGCGGTGAAAGTAGCCTTAGTACTATTCCAGAATAGAATCCATGTGTGCCAAGTTTCATCCCGATCCATGAAGCGTGACTATGTAACACTCATTTTAAATTTCGCATTTATAAGAGAGAGCGCTACTTCAATGGGCAAGATCAAAAATTTGGATTTTGTATGAAAATGTATAATCAGTTTCTGTTGATGATATACAGGTAGAAACCATAGTTCCCTAAAATGAAATAAGAAAATAAAGCGAAAATTTAATTGTCTGTAAAATTGCCAATCGCCGCCTGGACTATAAGTACTGCAATACAATGCTGCTTAAGAATACTTCAGACAAATTCAACCAAACCGCGACTGCCTCGACGCATATTTTATGCAACAAATGTTACAACTTTATTTAAATTTCTTAAATGGTATTTTATAGACGGAAAGAAATTTACAAAAGAAATCTTCACCACAAAAGAAGAAGCATTTCCCACATTCAGGAAAACTTAAATTCCTGAACCTGTGAGTCTTTGTTTCAGAAATTAATGTTTCCTGGCATTAAAGTATTTGGATACAAAAGTAGGTCGCGTTTATAGCGAAGCGGCATCTCTCGCTGTTTCCTCAACTCCTTAATTCTTTTCAGCATGAATTGTAAAGGCCAACTTCGCTAATCTTTTTGAAATATCAAGACAAAGGTTTATGCACAATGGTGTGGAATGATAACAAATATGTAACCAAACATGTGCTGCTTCTTTTCCGGGTTAAAGCCAGCTAAGGAACGATGAGCTGACAATCTGTCACTGAAACAATTTCCGATCCTATCTAAAATGTTCCCTTCAATTTTCAAAGATATTTTGTCCAGCATAAGCTATGTCTAAGCTGGTTATTTCCTTAGGGAGATACTTAGGCCTTCATTATTCAAAATGGCTGAAGTCTGTTACCTAATCCGCTATATAATTCTTTGGGGACAACGGCATCTCATTACTATAAGTGATTTATACTGTAACAAAGCCTAATCGCATTAGTATGTACGAGGTTTTACAATTAAGATAAATAGGGACTGAAAGCTTTTGCCAATTTTGAAATTTATGTCTTGCGGAAAGCCAAGGGATTGGAAATTTCAGGTAGATGGATTTCCTTTTAAATCTTTTTTAGAAAATACTTTTATTAGTACGGCATGACTAGGGTTTTGTGAGTTATAGATAGCTATTACTAGGATTAACATTTTCTTTACGTTTGTAATTTTCGGAGGAAAATTTTGTGAAATGGAAAGGAATACCTGTTTCTAAACGTTTTATAAAGACAGATATTTCAGATGCCTATACTAGCTATGTACCTATGAACTATGAGTATTTGAAAACACATCAAGTCCGTTTTATAGCTTTTATATGCACAAGTCCAGCCAGTATGGAAGCATTTAGTTAGTATTTAACAATGCAACAGCTAATGAACAACATTACACACTTCCCAAAGTGCTGTTTAGTCAATTTCACTACCAAAGCAGCAATTACAATAATTCAGCCTTGCGATTTACAGTTCTATGCACTAAAAGGTGTTACCATGGTTCAATCGTTCGTGAAATCGGAAATTATGACCGATACGGTCAGAACCACGCGCAAGTGGGGAATTTACGTCCAAACGCTGCCAAGAGGATTCCTCCAACTATGAATATGAATGAGCTAGATCTGTTTTAAAGTTTACTCGACCAAAGTGGTTATTAAAACATGGTAAATGAACAGCTTCAGTATAATTGGCTTTTAAAAGTATTTTTAGACTCGCTAGATTATTTTTTTAGGATTGTGTGCAAATTTACGATTCAATACCTATAATTCAATACGAATCGTTTAGATTCGAGACTAATTGACCAAAATCAAAAACAATGTAAATCACAAAGGTCTAACAAATATCTCACTTTCGATTCCTTTCAACGTTTATCACAACTTCAAAAGCTTTACAACAATGGACAATCATCAACACTCCCACCCAACATCACCTACCCTACCTGACGCAAGCATATTTCGCGAGCATTCCTCGATCCTACCGACTGCGCCAACGCTTTCAGCTCACGAGTCTTAATTGGGCGATTAGACCATTGTTCTAGGACCCTCCTAAATCTTAAGGGCGCATAATTCATAGGAGATCCTCCCCTTTATCTCCAAGATGTCCCATTCACTCAGAATTTAATTTCATTTTCACCCTCTCGTTGAGTGAATGAAAGAATGACCGGATGACTTCTCTGTCGTGAGTCTTAAGATGTGGGATTGAAGAGGGTAGATTGAATGTCTTTTTGTAAAAAAAATGCTATTGGGTGAATCGCAGCGGTTAATAAACATAGAGTTAGATATTTTCACGTTTCCGTGCACTGCTTTGTTTCCTTAACCTCTTTGGAATTTGCGGAGATATCGCATTATACCTATAAAAACTGCTACAAAGAACAATTTAATCTGAAATCCAAAAAAATACTACTAGTAAATACTCTGTATGTAGGCCACGTACTGATTTCAGATATTAGAATAGAAATACCTTAGAACCTTAATAGAAATTCTCAGAAACTAATATCCCGAAAACTGTAACTAACCTACTTAGAAACCACACTAATAGTATCTTCGAAACTTATATCCAATTTGAATATTATTACGTAATTAAAGTTCAGAACGTCGAGAACTTTCCGTCAAAGGATTACGAATTTTCACCACTCCAACTTTACACACTCCAGAGCTTTAAATTTTACTGATTAACTTCTTTTAAATTAAACCTTCACCTTGCTTTTATTGCTATAAATATAAAATATTAATGTTGCATTTATAGAATTATCATGATCATTACAATAATGGATGATGATTTGTTGACAGATAAATTAAATTATGTTATGGTTATGTTATGATGATGATGTGATGACAGAGAGCTTTGTAATATAGCGTCCAATAAGCTGAAACATACATACATACATACAATCACGCTTTTATCCCTAATGGGGTAGGCAGAGCGTAAATGACCTAAACAAAGGTCTAATAAACTATCAATGAAACTTGACTCATTACTAATTTGAATATTCAATTTCAAAAAGATCGATGCCTTGTCAATCTGTCAACGTTGAATAACGACCCGGATATTAAGACTTGAAGGGAAAACATTTTCCAATATCCTAGCTAATCATTCAAGCTTTATACAGCTTAAACTTGCAAAGTCTAGTTTCTTCCATATATCACCTCAACACTTCTACATTATTCCACCATTCACCACCATAATGGTATAATGAAGAAAGCTCAGTCTGTCTGAGTTTCATGCTCTCATGCCTTATGTATGAACAAGAACTCTAGGGTAAATTCGACTCAGTTCATACTAAATTCATCTGGGATGTAGCTAAAACCTACAGACTACCTACAGATATTCGGTAAACGAGGATATATTATTCAAAGAGATTCGACGCGTCGCTTTTATTTCGGCTAAAACCAGTCGATATAAAATGGGAGGTGAACGTTTTTAAGCGTTTAAAACATTGAGTCTTGTTTATAGCGCTCAGCTTGATGAAGAAACGCGATTAGCTGATATAAAGCATTTAAATTAATTACAAATAAACCGAAATGAATAGGATTGTTTTGAAAACAAACCGCAACCAACACGGAAACTGATACGTTCAGATAAAAAATCTTCTAGAAAATTTAAAACTAATTAAGATATTATAATTATGTAATTCTCTATAAGAAAAATTCTGAACAAAATGTAGATATTATTTTTCATTTAATTTTCTTTAAGTTGTTAAGTTTTCTGTCGAAGCAACTCCTATGGTACGCAAGTACGCAAAACAAGTTTTAAGCACTGTCTCAGAAATAACCTTGTAAGTATAGACTTTTACTACGTTAATTACGGTAGGTAATATTCCGGACTGATATTATGTAACAGCTGATAGCTCAACTGAACAATTATACGCATCGTTGCCACTCGAATTATTACTGGCCAGTTCAATTACCTACTCTGAATAGTTAATCTGGTCAGATCGTTAATTACAGACGAACCGACGCAAACCGAATCTAGGTCATTACAGAATTGGTTTCGGTTCATTTCATACATAGGTCCATTAGGTTTTTCACACATACGCATGCCGGTATGCCCTGTTCATGCGGGCTAGGCATAGCGTGAACGGCATCCGGTTTTGCCACGTCAACCAGACATTTTCTATGCCTACTATTAACGGCATTATTGTGCTTGTCTTTTAAATCAAATCGCAATGCTAAAGCTCACTGGGCACTTATTCATAAACACCCCTTAAAATACTTTCTTTCTTCCGCAAATAGGCAACAACTCAACCACAATAAAGACGGAGATTTCAAGTTTAAAGGCAAAACGAGCTTATTTAAATTTTATCACCGAATCTCGACGACTTTGAGGCAAAATGAAAGAAGGAAGACAATAGTAAAACGAGAATGTTTACGAAATTAAAAGGAAGGTTACTGAGTCCGCAGAAGAAAAAAAATGGCTAATTGTCTTCCAAGCATTGCCATTATAAAAACAAAACAATCATAAATGATAGAGCTCCTTTTTTATTCGCAAAATACTAAGTATCAAAAAAGCCGAAAATAAGTTTAAGACCTGTATCTACGAGTAGGTATGTCACACCAATAAACGATGTAATGAATACAATTTTGTTCCGGTTCAGGATGTAAAATGCAACGAAAACGCAATAAATAAGCGTGATTCTATAAGATGTGGCAAAACATCTTTACCTCACATCACTGAACCTCTCACTTACAAAACATACACGATTAATTACGTGTTTAATTCCCTATTAACCTGTGATCTTCAAATGTTTCGAGTTGCCTCAATTAGTCTCGGGAGCCTCATCCGAATGTAATTAGCTCATTCGGTAAACTATATGTAGTTTCCACAGGCTTACAGGGAGTTGGCAATCAGGGAATCAATTTAGTTCCTGTCTTATGTTTGAAATGTAGTTTGACAGGAGACCGAGTTGGTGTGAGGAGTTAGATTGTCGTTGTTTCATTGCAAACTGTTATACATAGAGTTAGGCATAGGTGTTAATAATTTTAGGAACTACAGCAGTTTTTGCTTTAACCGAAATTTTTCACAAGCGTAGTAACAACAAATGGTAGATATCTAAATATTTTTGCTACAAGAGATTATCGGGTCTCCTGTCCTAACGTATTAAACAACTTGTGATGATCACTACAAAATTACTGGCTAATTATTTTAAAAAATCCTACAACAACCTCTTCAGGACGTAACGTAAAAGAAAATTAAGCTACCAAAACCCATCAAACAAATTATTTCAAGTACCTTCTTCTCTTTCCAGGAACCAATCAAGACTTCAAGCCTCGAGAGTAAATAATACATGAATGGAACTATTCTCAAATTCCTTCATTACAACCACAATGGAGGAACTGAAGCCAATCTTCGCGCGACCTAATCCGATCCACCGAACAAAGACGGTGGATTGCTCAGCGCATCGCTTTATTGCCTCTAAATCTTTCACTCCCCAAGACTCTAGAATACTCCCCCGGCTATTGCTTTAGGCGTTTCAGTGTTACTTTTAGCCATTGATTCGTTCTGTGCTTTAAGGGTTATTCCTGTTACAACCACTCCTTAACCGCCTACAAATTGGTGTGTTTGTTTATTAATTACAGATTAACATTAAACTTCTAAACTGATTAAGAAGCTACATTAATCATAAGTATTAATGGTCAGTTTTTAGCCCAGGAAAATATCTTATTCTCACAGGAAAACATAATTAAGCCGTGGGTGATAGACACCACTACCACTACCACTACCCTACGTAACTAATATTCAGTTACTACTTGAAAAGTTGGCAGTGAAAGCAAAGTGAAGAGCTAAAGCGGAAAGTTCGTGAGTTAAAAAGGTGACAACGTTGCGAAAATGACGTTGACTAAGTAGATAATAAGAAAGCTGAACTATACTTAAGGTGAACGAAGTAGGAAGTGCAATGTTATAACCAAGTTAGTTTTAAGGATGAGGACACTTACAAGTGCTTATGGCTTCCTCAGCGCCATATTTCACTACTATACTTTACTTTTGTTATTTTCTCTACATTTTGCAGTTTTTAGTTGTAGAGTTTGAAGTACATTAGGAACTTTAATACGCTTTATTCATACGTATAAATTCTATATATACCTACGATTAGAAAATAAAATGTTATATCACTACAATCCATTAGTATAATGAACCGTAGTAGATAACCGTCTACCTAAATAAACTAAGCAAAATTTAGTACACAGAATCAACGACAAAATTGCCCAAATTACCGCGAATTTTACGAATATTTCTGATGTTACAGGAGTTACGGTTGAAACAGGAGTAAACCAACCTGTACAGAATTTCGGTTTCTGTGTATCTAATGTTCGCAACAAATATTTATACTGGCCTCTCGGATACTCTTATTGCGGTGTTAACAAATAGTAGACTGTTTGTTCATACTACGTGCTCCGGTGAAAGGTTTTATTCAATAAGGCGAATACGTGAGGCCAGAAGCCTGAACTGCCGAACTACTGTTAGGTACTAACTCACCGAAGTTGAGGTGCTCTGGGACTTGTGTTAGGACTGCAGTTCATTAAGCTTGCTGAACTAGATTTATTAGGTGTCGAGATTGTCGTGGAAATACCTACCATATTTTTTCTGTCGCCTGAATGAACTCTAGTGTCTATGTGTTTTTACTTTTAACATCGTGGTTAATTTTGTGTAAGGATATTCTATACTTATCGAATACGAAAATAGCGCCCAGTACTAACAACTTAACCTGTTCTCTCAAGCACAAAATCGAGTCGATTCGGTTACATCTGACATCTAAACAATAAACATAACAACAAACATATTAAAATTAAGTATAATAAAAAATACTTACCAATGTATACGTGCTTGCTAATTACGAAATGTTAGCTACCTTACACCACATGTCTGACCAAAAAGTTTAAAAATTCTACTAGCAAACCGCCGCCGGGAAGTTTCAATAAGTCGCGCATCTGTCTGCTTTCTTCGCGCCCCTCAAAAATGCATTTTCAAATCTAAAACATTTTCCTTTCAACTCTGCATGTGAATGTGAACGGCCATACAAACAGGAGGTCGGTAAAATGCAAATCATTACACACACAGTCACTTGTGGGGAAATAGTGAATTCCCTGTGGGGTAGCGCGAGTGTTACTCATACATTAGTCGCTTATTTCTGCGTGTAGTGTGTGCGTTTGTACATTTCTTAAGAGCCTTTTCATGAAAAAGTTGAGAGTCACGCTGACTTTGGAAAACATGGCGTTTCCGATACTGTGCTGGGTTTCTTTGAGGTGGAACATATTTCTTGAGTGATATTTACTAAATAATAGCTCTTGCATTCTCTTTATTTTCATATAATAGCTCTTGCATTCTTTTAATTTATTATCAGACATTTTTAATGTAAAATATTTTGTATTTTATAAATAGGATAAGAAACGTGAGAGTTTTTACATCCCTATAGATTTGTTTTTATTTGAAGTTGATATCGAATTATTTATTTAAGTCAATAAAGTACATCTCAATTCTTAGAATATTCTGTCTTTTCTACTCAACCAAATTGTTGACAGTGTTTATGTATGTACGCTGGCATAGCTACATGGTGTTCTACAATAAACATCCCTCCAGCTCGTAAATTCGTCACGCGTCGGGAAGGAAATCTTCATTTACCTGATTTTGGATTTAATTTAACGCGTCTACACTTAGGGCAAATTGAAATTACTTTTATTTGACAGCACCACATAGGTAAGATCTCATACATCCTGAGTGAACGCTACTTGTAACATTAATTTTATTTGTGTAGCGCTGTGATAAAATATGCTTTTAATACGTCATATTTTACATTCCCTGTTTAGTCCCCAAACCTCTTGAAAAAGGAGATTTCATTACACGCAAATGAATCTCAATAGAGAAATCATATCGAACCCCAAATAATCCCACCTCAGGTGGTATCAGAATGGGACACGGCAGAAATAAATTCCTCGACCGAACTCATTCCAATCACGTCCTTCCGAATTTGTCATATTGGATTTTGGAGGCGGTCTCCCGTCATACCTTCCTCCCCTTGCCTTCCTGTCACCGCGCGAAAATGAAAACATGTATCATTCCGAAAGAATTCTCAGCAAATGTACAGTTGGCAGCAAATCCAACTTGCGACTCTAGCCCGATTCCAGCTCTTACTGCGATTGAAATAGGACGAAAGTACAACGTCTCAAATTTGTACGACTTTGGACTTCAAATTCACAACACAAACAAAACTTGTAAACTCAAAAATTAAACATGTTTTTCTGATGGAAAATCTTTTGTAACAGAATTGGTAAGAAACGCTAATAACGTGGGTCTCATAACTTTCCAAACTCAAAAGTTTTCGTCGATTATAAAAAAGAAAATTAAAAGAAAGTTCTTTTACAAAAATCGTTATTAAATAATGTTTTTGTTCCAACATTTTGATCTAGTTCAATGAACTTACAAAACAAATGACGGCCGTTTATTATTATATCTAGTACCTAGGTTATTAGTACCATAAAACATTTGGCCTTCAGTGGCAAAATAGAACATTATTTCTTACATTAATGATAAACCTGGGAAACCAAGCCTTAATACCAGGAATGGTCGGCATGTAATCCCATTAATGATTTAAAATGACCACACAAAATTAATCCCCAAATTGTAGTAGGTTTACCGAATTTACCCAAAACCTCTCTCATTATTATGTTCGTTATACTCTTTAGCATAATGTTTACAAACTAAAACATTTTGGCCTATTGTTGATTTTATTACTTGCACAGTAATTAATTAATAATTTCTATTAATAAATAAAACTACTCTAGTAGGTACTTTAAGTCCAAAAATGCTGATAGAGTTCAAAAGTGTTTACCGATTAGGGTTAACTAGTTGTATCATTCCGAGTATTTCAATTTCCAAAATAGGTTTTTTCAAAGCCGTTGACGTACTGTCCACCCATTATCTCTAACCGTACGCGTGATAGTAATAATTAATAAGAATAAAAAAAATAGCTAGCTAAAGCAGTAGATACTAAAATATTGCATTTTGTTAAAATATTTTTAAAAATAAAGAGTGTAGTCATTTACGATGAATCCTTCCCATTCGTGCAACTGTGGAACTAATGCCTCCAAAGCTTTCACTTATTGCTATCAATTTAGTTTCATATATTCATAGAGGGTCCGAACCGTAGCTTTCATTTGTAGTAGGCTTTATCAAAATAGCGGGAGGGCATTTTAAACCCAATCAACGGAAAATCAAAACGCGGAAAATGCGAGGGGCTCAAACGGAGGGTTAAATTCGTATCATCGATTTGTTTTCATGACTTTTGCCGACTTTTCAATTCCTATAATGCGACTAGGAAGATGTTGTTTGAATACGATAGCATTTTTTTAGTAAATCCGATTAGAGATTATTGGAATATTCTCGGGCAGCAGGTGTTCTGACTTCGGTAGCTGTTATTATCGTTGTGCTTGGGACCATTGAATGAGATTTCGTAAAATTTTATGTGGCGAGACAACATCGTTTCGTATAAATATACACCACAGGCCTAGCCTAGTGTGGGTATCACTGCTAATCTTGTAAATATCTTGGACCTTTTAAATAAACAATTTTGTATTTGAATTTGTATTTGTAAATATACAATGCCATTATACAAATACAACCCAACCGCGTATTACCAAAACACAATAGATACCTTGTGCATAAATAATTCTACAGTCTATGAAAATTTTCTCTTTAATCGGAACAATAAAGGTCGATTGTTGTTACATTCTACAAAATGCTCAGCGGAAAACATCCTCTATCATGAAAACTATCGCGATATTACAGTACACTTTGCCCCGAAACTCATAGAACTAACCATCAAGTTGGAAATGCCCATCCATGACAAAACTCACCCGTTTGGTCCCCATACTCATTATTAGGTACACACTAAACTAAAGAGAGGGGAAACGAGCGAAGCTCTAAAATTGTTGTACAATACTTGTCTTTTACTAGCGGTTATTTTACGTGTACTTTCCTAACCAGCAATGGACACTAAAGTTCGTGCTGCGTCGCTTGCTTTCTTCTCTCACATTACGGGATATTTTTTGCCCCTTGCCTGGGGGAGATGTATGGGAGATAGCGGCACATTATCGAAATACCGATGTCGTCGTATTAAAGCGGGAAAACTGAGAGTTAAATAGCGATTTATTACTTTAGGGGTACAACATTCGCGATACTCTGAGAATGTAACAACGACCTGAACAATATTTGAACACAAAATTGAGAAAATAATTGATTCCCAAACAACTTCTAGTACAAATACAAAGAACCGTGTCATAAAAAATTTGCGACAAATGCATTATTAATATTTTACGCAGACAGAAAAATAAAATTCTTATTTACGTGTTTAACTGTTATTTAATTGTTATTATTAGGTACTACACACATGTCTTTTTTTTAATAATGTTTGCAAGTTACTGTAGTATGTTCTATGATGATATGAGCGAACAAAAAATGAGGAAGGTTACCTAACAATAGGTACACTGAATAGCATATTACACCGATGATTTATCAAAAGTGATCATAAAGACTAATAATAGCGTTACAAAAATCGCGATTACCGAAAATTACGGTCCCATTAAATAAACATACAACGTCCCGGTTTCCCATAAAAACCAACATATTGGTACCGATATTACTCTTTAGTTTCCTATGGCTGCCCATTACGGTTCACCCCGGTACAGGCAATAGCACGTCAAGCATGGTCGGGCTCTTTTTTGGTCGTTGTTTGTTGATTCGGTATAGGACATTACATTACAGACTGTAACGATAAGTAATAGATGCTCCACGCTGCCCGATGAACACCTAAATAAATGATTGGTCTTATACCTGTACTGTAATTGTCTCTGATCATTTCGGTCATGCCGTTTCATTCCATCAGAGTTATGAGTAGAGATGGAAAGAATACAGGAATCAATAACTGTTAAATTTTATAATATAAAAATATTAGAAAGATTATAAAACTGAGGTGTCAATACATCATTATCAAACAAATAGGATGGCAGATGGCAAACAATTTTTTTTATTAGAAAAATTAAATTAAAATGGCAACCAAGATTTTGATTAGTTCTTGTATGTCAAACAAGTATTGTAGGAGCTACTTACAATTGGCTACTTTCCAACTAGTCAAATCAGCAACTTTTTATGAAATGTCAAAAACGCTTTTTTGTATGAAAATAGTAAATTATGACGTCACATTTTAGTAAATATTGACTAATCAAATCAATAACTTATATACTTTTAATTCGATTATTAAAATCTAAATGTGCATTTTTTTTTTTAATGATGAATGAAATCCACAATATTTTTAGCCATTAGTTTTAAGTATAAACGTTTTGAATTTTTTAAGCTACCCAGTCAAGTACCCAATTACATGTGGGTATCAGCTTGGAATGTTGTCGATTGTACCGATATTTCTTGTGCCGTCTTTATTGAAATTCTGTCCTGCGACAAAGTTTCACATCGCTCCGGAATGCCAAAGCAAATTACGCCTATCCTTGAAGTAGCCTCTGTGTTTATTGGGTTAAGGTCGAGTTTTCTGATGAAGGACTGACTTGTTAGAGGTCTAAAGAAAAAATCGTAAAGAAAAAACCGCCTTAGAGATAAGAACGAAACATTTTGTTCTGTTGTGTGCGTTTTAGTTTCTAACTAACTAGGATGAAATGTTTAAAAATAATGGATTGTTTCAGATTGTAAAGACTCCTCCAGTTTCACATCTAGCCGTAAGATATTTTTAAGGAATATTTCCAAACCTACAATCTCCTTACATGTACCTACATCATCAATCAGTAAATACCTCGAATTAATTAATACCCAAGTTACAATGACCATCTCACAACGTCTTCTAAAGTGGTCTCCAAAACTATGTTCCAAATTCAAACTTAAGGCTGTACATGTACATCTCAGTATATATGTCCCTAGGGTCACGAGTCACTTTCCCTTCTGTTACCACAGTGTTACCCTTTATGGTCCATATTGAAATTCTGAGACGTGAGTCTGCTATGAAAAGCCTTTGTACCAACGTGTGCCAAGCCGAGAGTTCAAGAGGTTAAGGTAAAATTAAATTTTGGTAAAGAATTTGTCATCGTTTATGGTTGATCGACCTCTTTGTAATATGAAAATATTGGAAACTTATGAAAAGGAATTGATCTTATGTAGGTTGCCTTTTAAATTCTTAGGTAGGGAATATAAAATCGAAGGTGTTATATGAATTTACGTTAAAAAAAGATCGAACTAAACTAGAATTAAAACTAAAACGTATTAAAGTCTTATTATGCAGCTGACTGCAGCTACTATGTAAGATAATCTTTCTCACCTTCCATACGTACCGTACCGTTGAAATGTCAGGGTCAAGTATAGTTAAGTCTACCGTGTCAGCTCAGCAAACATGACATGTGTATGTATAAACATGTGTAGATAAAAGCGCTTTCAAGCGGAGAAAAGAGAAAATTGCCACTTCAGAAAAGCCTTATCAACCTTCTTCTGAAAACTCGAGCGAAGTCGTTATGTTTAGAACGCTTGAAGGATATTTTAAGTCAAGTACACGCTGCGTAAATATGAAAGCGTTTTGTAAATGTAGATAGAGCACGAATTTTGCTACGGCGTAGCGATCGTAGCAGGCGTAGACGTAGAACAGCTACGATTACGATGGATGTAGACGTTGTCCAACAATATAATTGGGCACATAATTAAATAACAGAATACCTCCACTATTTCATCATTAACGAGAATTAAAGTATATTTTACTTTAAATGGAATTGTTAAATGTCTAACAATCGATCTGTTCAAAATTTAAACGCTCAATAAGCAAAAAAAAAAAACATGAAATAATGTTGCTTTTACCAAAACGCTCATGTACGACAAAGATATAGGAAAATAAACAAATAACATGAGATCAATCCTCAATCATTATCTACACACGCCGCTACATAAACGCAGGAAAGTGCAAAGAAAGTACACTTATTTTCAACTAGAAGTTCATTGCCCTATCGATACTGAGTCTACGTTCAAAGCTAGTAATAGCAACGTTGTCTAGGAGTGAGTGGGCATTGTCGAGGACTTCCCTAGACCGAGCTGAGAGGGCGCTAAGGGCTAAGACCTTGTCACTCTGTCCGCGGGAATAGCTTTGACGGTCGCAAGATATGCACTAGCTCTAGGATTATGAACAAAATGTTTTATTACACCTAGATGTATGATCCAAGCAGGACAACGCCATAAGCAATGATGATGATTATACCACCTATAAGTTTTTTGGGCGATCGGCTGACAACCTGTTACTATAACGATACACATCTCAATCTAAAAATCTTATTTTGTCAGACGTGGCTAAAACTTCTTTAACTGTCACATCGTTTTACGCTCTGGCTGCCTCGTATGGGATAAAGGCGAGATTTTATGTATGTGTGATGTGTGGTTTTTTTTTCTAAGTATTCCTGAACATATTTAAATCTACATGCTTCTAGAATTTTCTGGAAATTAAATCTATTGACATCATTGTTCTTCATAGAATTTTCTTGACACAAAGTAATTAAATCTTGCGGTAAGTAATAGCAACTTGAAACTTCTGAACCACAATTACATTTCAACAAGAACAGTTATAATTTGAGGCGAATTATCGCGAACGGGACTTTGTCAACTGTCACATCCAACAAAGCACTCATGAAACACTCTTGAACAAAGAACATTTTCTCCGTTTTACTGGGGACTTGAGAAAATCGTAAAAGCTGTCCTATCCGTTAAGACGGCGCGAATGGGGCCGCCTCTGATTGGTCCCCGAATGTCACACGTCACTCTGATGAATAGGAACGGATTCTAATTTCGAATTAAATGTCGAATGAAGTCGAATAACTTTCGAGTAACTCACAGAACGTCAAAGCTCAGGCGCGTTCGGTAAAAGATTTCTAGAAAAACATGCTACAAGACACATTCTTTTACATACTTAACGAACTTAACATTTTAAGAATCACTGTATTTTTTTATTATAATTCTTTTGGGTTGACTCTGTCTTGGACTCCGGTCAACTGTAGGTTGTACGTACCACTTCAAATCACAACCACTCTCAATAATTAATTACAAGTCATTTATACAAACCAAATTGCTAGAAATTACATAAGGTTTAGGTACATGGATTCCTCAGTCTGTGGATGAAACGCAAACACAGTAATATCCAATAAAACCTCCGCAACTTCTTTAATTACTGAAGGGCCTTTGGTTTCAGTTTCTTTATTGGCCACAAGTATTAAACAACCAATAAGTACCTAAACCCGCCATTGTTTTGTTCGATAATGATGGGGAAGTTGATTGCATGTGAAAACAACATCTCTTTATTGGAGTTGCTAAGCGATAGAGGGTTATGTCCCCCTTAACTATCTTTGTTGTTATCTTACTTCCAAAAAGGGGCATAAAGGTGCAATTTTTCTAATCTTGTTATTTAATAGCGATTAATCTTTTATACCTAGAGCACATTATAATATAAGTATAACGTAAATAATTGCAGTAAAACGCTGGCATTCGCTGTAGATAGGTATAGCTAACAAACCAAAAAGTTAATTCTAGCAACGCCGTAGTATAGTTCGTAGCGTGATATGTGTAAAATAATGAAGTAAACAACTTTTAAATAAAACACAATGATAAAAGAAAAGAGGTACAGCTGCACACTAGCAGCTGTTTATACATACATACATATAATCACGCCTTTCTCCCTAATGGGGTAGGCAGAGCGTAAACGACCTAAACGACCTAAACGCAGCTGTTTATAGAGCGAGATAATACTTCCTGCACTTAAGAGGCTACCCTGAGCCAAGTGGCGGCCTCATCAGTCAAAAAATCATAATCCACTGAAAACACAATCAATCGAAAATCCGGTACGGCGAATTGAAGTTAAAGCAAAGAAGATAATTTAGAACATCATAAACTTGAAATTCATAGTTCCTGGTAGTAACAGAAAGAAAATTTGCGAAAAACGGCCACTTTTAGCACTTTTTCTATCTGTAACTGCTGTAAACACTGAATCATAAGTTTATGATGTTCTAAATTATCTTCTTTGCTTTAACTTCAATTCACCGTACCGGATTTTCGATTGATTGTGTTTTCAGTGGATTATGATTTTTTGACTGATGAGGCCGCCACTTGGCTCAGGGTAGCCTCTTAAAATAAAAATGTAACTACCTAGTAACCAGTTACAAACTCTTTTACTGAACGGCGAAAGTGATAACAAAGTTCCATAATTTACTGTTTAATTGGATTCGTTACCGAGTTAGATAATAAAAGAATTCCGAGAACCAATCCTCTCCCTCGAAACTTTTTAAAGCCATTTTGATTATAACAGGGAAGTTATTAATTGAAGTTTTAAAGCTGAATCGGGTCACTGGTCTCCCCAGGCCAGTGGGCAAAGGCTTCATCGCTATACAGCCTTTATTAAGCTCGATCAAAATGTATAAAAACAGTAACTTCCATTCGATAGCGTAAAACTGATTTTATGCGGTTCACAGAGAAATTGCATTTTTATATTAAAAGTCATGTTACGATACTGTTTTTTATTGGTAGTAACTTCATATCAAGCACTGCAGCTTTTTCGTGAAAGTAATTTTGTTGTTAAAAATATTATCACCTTACTTCAGTATTTTTTGAGTTTGTATTGAGTAAGTACCTATGTTAAGTATCGAGTCTTTAATAAACTTTCTTACTCTACCGCCATTTTCGTACATTTTTAACACTAGTCCTATCTATTTTGAAAGTATTTGTTATTTTATGCCTAAAATGCCTAATATATTCTGTGCCCTATGAAAGTTTTCGCCTCTACAAGCCAAGTTTCCTTCCACTTAACGAACCAAGGTAGTTATGCCTAACAATGTGACAGCTATACTTCCTAACTAGCTGGAAACGGGTTGACCCTATGAAATCTTATGGTCCGTCTAGGCTCATTTACATAAGCAGGTCACACTCACACTGGTGGCGATTCTGTTGTAGACACAACTTAACTTTTTTTAGTACAGTCCTGTCACTTTCTAAAATTTTTTTAAAATAGAGACAGAAATACAACAGCTGGTTATAATCCTGCCAAAGTGACGTTACTCGCCTTAAATAAGATGGCATGCTACACATATTATCTATATCTTTGTGCGTTTTTATGATACTAGGGCAACATAAACTGTATAAAGCTATTAGGTATATTTACATTCGTACACAAAACCGAAGGACTAGAATAGTGTAGCGCCTGCCTGCTAACAACATGCAAACTTTCACATCCGTCGTCTAACGAACCGACGGGGTTCCTAACAGTGTCGCTATATCTACATACTCTTCTCTACCTATGTAGGTATATACGTGAAGTTAGGCAAATAGTGTCATGAAATATACAGTTCTCTACCAAAATGAAGTTGTCCATTCGTTTGCAGAAATATAGCATTACAAGTTTGGCTGGTGCAAAGAACTGATGAGCTGCTTACAAAGAAACTTTTACATGATGTAGGTAAGCCACGTCAAAATCAGATAACTATTTATTTTATGTAAAAAAAAAATATTTTTCTAAACTAACACGCTTATCCTACTAAAATTTTCATAACAAAATATCAACCAGAATCACAACTATTAGTACCCAAATCAAATGCATCAAAAAAAACCTATTGGTTAAATAATATTGTATGTTATCAATAAAACAGAGCACAAAGTTATCAATTCTATCAAAGACAGGCAAAGTTTTACGTCTGAAGCATAACGAACCGACATCTAACATAGTTTAAACTCCCTGTTGAGATGACCTTATGAAATTTTCAAGGAATTTGCAAAGTGACTATAAAACTTGTGAAGAGTTAAATTGTTTTAAAATGGAGTGCGATAAGTTATCTTTATATTGGAAATGTTTCCGTTTTTATGATTTTTTAGCCTAACGAAGACATTTTACAGTGTTCATATACCTATATGTCCACCAATAGCTTAGGTATAGTAAAGATTAGCAGCGTAGGTACTGCCTAATGATAGTCTGACGGATTTTGATCTTCGCTCTTCGCTTTCACTGCCATTGCGGATATCCGAGGAACTAAGATGCTTCGTTAAATTCAATTCATTTCTTGAATAAAAAGCTCCGTAAAGGCTACATATGGTGGGTGATTGTGTTAACAGCATTAGCATACCTACTTAACTATTCCAAATTTTTACAAAAAGTTATCTAAACTAATTTAATTAGATAACATAATATATATTGAAAAACTTTAAATTTTTACTTGGTAAGGAGATTTCCAGATCGTCTATGAATGTTGTGTGTGTAATACCTGGAACAAATAATACACAATGTTAGAGTGGAAACTAAGTAACGGATTCATAATAATTATTTATCATTACTTTTGTTTTGGCCAACAGAATTTGTCAAAAAAAATCTAAGAGAAATTTTGCTCTACGACCTCTTTAACCCTTTTGGGCTCACTGCTGGACACAAATCATGTTTATTACGCAGTACGGCCACAACTTCGTCTAAGATTTCACGGTCAGAGTAAATAACGGCAGAATACTAAAACCTCCAGAGAAACTCAGTGAAGTAAATTAGTCGTGGCATTCATGAGAACCCTTAAAACGCGATCCTGGATTGGTCCCCAGGGAAATTATGGACTTAACACCTGACGAGGCTCAAATTTTAATGTGAGCCTCCCCACGTTTTAGTCTGTGGAATAAATTATCGCGTTTTTGTTTTGCTTTTTGTCTCACAGGACACACTGTGCATTGAGTGCATAGTAGACAAATTGCTCGGCAAAAGTTGCTGCGATTTTTCGAGTAAATGCGCTTTAAAAGTGGATTTAAGAATACAAAAAGTACTCCGAGCATTCTGCAAGGTTTTTCAATGGAAGTCTGCGTTTAGTGAAAATTAGCAAGCAAGTATGTAAGTAGAAGATTACGACGTTGAAATCTGAACTGCCTGGAGGCAATTTTTCCTAAGAAAACATTATCGTCCTACAAATCATATTATTCTCTGACATTTTTATTATTATTGCAATGTAATTATGAAATTGATAATGTGAAATAAAGAAATCTAATCTAATCTAATCTAATCTAATCCTACAATATGAAAGTTTGCAGGACCCTTATCTCGGCCGGCTGCGCCTTACCGCGGTCACAAATAACGTGTTGGACGCGGTGCCAAGTTGCCTCGTGGTTTCCAGTTACTACTTGCGGTCGTGTTGGTATTTGCTCTTGTGTCCGCGGCAGGCGCAATTTATCGCATACCAGACTAATGGTCATTTCGTCTGCGGGCTACAGGCCACATGCCAACGGCTGTCTAACGTTTATTGATCAACCAGTTAATTTATTGATTCAACGAAGGCCTTCATCGACGTCAGTCCCAGACAAATGTGATTTTATAGGTCCTAAGCTTTTACCTCGGCGAAAACGAAAATAGAATGCAATAAAATACGAATAAAAATAATTATTTTATTACGGACAGCTTCGTTCACGTTGAAAGAATAGTGAAGAGCCCCGTTTTATTACATCAAAATTGCAGTTTCAAGCGCCTGAACACTTATACGCGGCAATAAAAGCTCTCTCCGCCGGTAACGACCCGAATTTTTCTACCACTCGTTTTGTCATTTAGATTTTTGCGAAGATGTGTGAGGAATACGAAATATGTTGTCCCTAAAAATAATGTATATTGTTTGTTTCTTCCATGCTGTCTTACACCAGAAAAAAACTTGAGACGTTATTTTCTTAAATTGGAAACATCAGTACCCACCATTCTAGTAGGTACCATGTCAAGTACAAACGCGAAATAATAACAAACTGCTCTAACATCCCGCATATTATTCAAACGTTTAGTCTCATACAGAAGCTATTAAAGCGCATGTCATCCGCTAAGATAATTGCTCCTCATATATCCTACACATATAACAATACAACCCTTATCTTGTCTGGACAGGGGTGGTTAAAGTCGTACAAATTACTACAGTACAGAATGTAGATCAAAAACTAGGACAGACTCTATTGGAGCGCGATTTGATTACAAGTTGGGCTAAAGTTTGTCATCGACCGAGCCATTTGTGTTCTTGAAGCTAGTGTTCGAATAATTCACTACAATGGGTTTACGAGTAAGATGCTGGTTAGATTTTACGATAAAGTTTTTCAATTGAGAATCATATTTCAAAGTGTAACTAAATAAAGAATTATTAAAATAAATAAAAATTCTTTTTCTCGAATATATTTGTTTTGTCTGCAAAAATATTTCACTGCCAATTTACGATGCTCTATATCAAAAAAAAAATGCTTGAAGCGAATACAAAAGCATTTTATATTAAAACAGTGCACTCATTATTATGATAATTACATACAATATCTTTTTATATGAGTTTGTTTTATTGTGTTTTTATAAGACTAGACTGGAGGTCAACGGTGACAGACAGTGTTAAATTCTAAGCTCATTTACCTAGAAGAAGTCTGTAGGTACTAAGTTTTTTTAAGTACTTGTTTTTTTCGAGTACTTTGGTTACTAAAGTATCTCCCATAAGAAGTTTTCTTCTTCCTTCCCAAGGGCTCCGTCACGTCTTGCGGATTCAACTTGACGCAACTATCTGAATATTTACAAAGTTGTCGGGACCTTAGTTCCGGATGTGCTCGTTAGTTACTTGTCTCTTCTTCTGTTGGTTTGGCGAGTCCGTTTGTTTCCCTGATGAGGTCGTGATCCAGTCATTTTTACATACCTACTTACATACATACATAAAATCACGCCTTTATTCCTAATGGCTATCACTCCCAGTCCAGCATGGAATTAAAAATGATTTTATGATTAAAAAAACAAAGTTATAGATCTAACGATCTACCATGAATTCGTTATTATAATATTATTCTCCTAAGTAAGTAATTACTTACTATCCACATACGCTGCCAAGTTTTTTTTTGGTCAAATTAAAACACAGAATATTGGATCCAATTTTGAAACCTAAATAAAAAATCATAATTTTTAAATGATTTGAGTTATCTTGAATTTTTTATATACGAAGGTAATATCGCTAAGCAAACGAAAATTTAAAAGTTGTCTTCATAAGAATCGTTTAAAAGGAAACGAAACATTTTTATTAGTTTTGGCCTAGACCCGTCTTTGAAAACTCGCAAAAAAAACTTAATTAACTTCGCTTCTAAAGTTTCCGATTTAATAAAGATTTTTCGGAAAAATTCGGATTCTTCTTTACGCTGTTCGGTTTTTATTACATTTCATTAACTTGGAGGAAATACAATCTCTTAAACAGTTTATAAAAAGGTATGTTTTTAATTATTCAATATATTTGAACAAAAATTTAAAAACCTGTAAATTATAAAAACAAATCCAGAGAAGATCCGAAGAAGAGAACATATTAATAATACTCATGTAGTAGTAGAGCCTATTTGTCACTTCAGTCTTTTGAAAAAAGTTCCATGAAAATCAGAATTTTTGTTCAGTTAATTTAATAATATTTGAAAACGCTCAAGAAAGTTTTGTTATATTCCTTTTTAAATTAATATTGTGTGTAAAAAAAATATACTAAACTACCCATGAAACTGAACAACTTTCCCATGCAAAGAAACATTAGTTCGAACACTGAAAAAAATATTGACACTCCCATACAAATATCGGCGGCTCGAGTATTTTTATGGAAAAATATTTGTTCAGTCACACCTTACACAGCAATTTTTTTATAGTCGGTAAGGATTTTTTTTTTTTTATGATACTATATTCGGCGAAATTATGCGGCTTCTCGGATATTTTTTTTATTTGAGATTTATTACATTACTTTTGTATAAAATTATCGTAATAACGGATCACCTGTGAGGTATACTACAGTTGAATAGCCTACATTTCTAGATATAAAGTAGGATACCATTAGTGTTTACGAAAAAACCCTAGGAAATATTTGTGTAGGTGTTTGTCTTTGCCGTTTTCCTTAATCATTAGCATCAGTTTATTATCATATATTTTTTAAATAATAAATAATTACAATAAATTCCCAATTGTTTTGTAAATGTACTGTTTTTGTGTGTTTATTGTTTTGACATTGTTTTGTGAGTGTTTGTAAATTTGTTTAAAGATGTGGACAATAAATAATTTGTGTTGTATTTTGTATTTGTATCGTGTGCCGCGACTAAAAAAAACGCCATTCACATTATGCCAAGCCTCATCCAAAAATATTACATCCCCTACAACAAACATATCGCCAAAAACTTAAGGTTCATATGTAAGTAATTGAATTTACCAGCACATTCACGATCACAAACCAATAAAACCGAAACAAAATCAAACTCGATACACTCCAATAAACCCCACCTACGGAGTACTGACAATCAAAGCCGTATCGCTGAACAATACAACACGAATAGTCGTATAATCTCCTCTGAATGTCCGACGGCTGTTGTTCCACTAGACGGTACAGGAACGGCACGATAACGATACCGAGGTATTTTTTTTTCACACGCTCATGCTACGTACGAATACAAAACACGTGCAGTTTGGCAGCCCGGCAACGATACCGGTGGTCACCAATGCCGTGCCGTTGCCATGCCGTCAAGAGGAAAAGCGTGCCATATTGATTTTCATATATTATGTCTTCCAGAATATCGTCGACGATACCGTGCCGTGGACGTGCTGTCTAGTGGAAAAACGCCCAATGGATGAATAAAATATAGAGACACGTCCTGTGACCGTTTCAGGCGGTACCATGTTCATGATATATAAAGCTTTTATACAGAGTTATTTCGGGGGCAATGCGCGAACTTAAAGGGTGATGAAATGATCTGGATAACGAAACTGCGATCATTACACCGACAAGAGTGAAATTCTTAAGATCATCATCACCCCGTGTAAGAATTACCACTTTGTTAGAAGAAAAGTAAACATTTTTTAATTTCCCCAAGGAATTTATTGTCATTTGTTCAGTTTCGTTGTTAACGTACTCTCTCCAAAATAACCCTGTATGTATCGTGATACGCCACTAATGCCTAGAGTCAAAACCACTAATGCCAAAAGTGGTTGTTCGGCTTTAAGACTACATAAATCCGGCAAAGTATAGTGGAGCATTAGAAAAGAGATATTAGGTCAAGTGCTTAGAGCAAGACAAGTGTAGTTTAGTATTTTATTAACAAATAAATAAGAAAATCTGACTCAGTTGAACTAGATTGATTGGGTGTTGAATATCTATCTTCAAAACCCAATCAATATGGGGTAGAGAAATGAAAATAGATTATCTGGTAGAGAAAGGAAATGATTAAGGGACAAATACAGAACATGAAGAGAATTTTCCTGTAAAACTAACGTGCCAATTTGACAAGTATGGCGATGCACCTCTTGACATAAAGGACGAATTCCAGCAGTAGATTTCTTCCAGCTGATAATGTGTGTTGGGATAATAGAGCAGGCCACCAAATGCAAAACGGAAGGGACAACAGAATGCAGCAGATATCTAAGCGGTGCAGTTTCACAGACTGGCTAACCAAATTGGCAAAGTTTACAAGCCACACAGCCACGCCTTTGACACAGTCTAGCTTCGCTTTAACTTGCCTTAGCCAGGACTAAAGCCACAAATCAAAGAATCCCGCCGTCGGACGGTGCTACTGTTAAAATATTAGCATAGGGTTGTGTTTGACGTCTTTTAAGGGATTCAATAACACACAAATATTCTATCCTGTGTTTCGTTTTAAGTGTTATAGGATAAAATATGACGAAAATCCTTGCTTTGTTGCATTTAAAAAAGAAATCGTCAAAACTGTTAAAACAAAGATGCCATAAACTGCATAACACTGAAACAGAACCAACGACCCATCCATCCCCTTTCGTGAATCATAAAAAGTGAGGCATTGTCCAACGCGGGGTGTAATCCACTTACGACCACCATCCATAATACATACGGAGCATTGTACTATAAACAGTGCAATGACACTCCAAACAAACAGAGTAGTGAAGGGTATACTCCGCTTGGAAAATAGCAAGGACCGCTTTATGCTGAACAGAATAATGATGAGATGACATGTTTACTATTATGATGTAGAGGTAGAACGTTTGTGCAGAAAACTCTTGACAGACGCGGCGAGATTTTATTATTTAAAGCGCGTATTTCGAGTGAAATAACCTCTGCTTTGTCATCTGTCTACAAAGGAGAAAACTCTTATGAAAATAGAGAGCTATTCAAGGCCTTGGTTACTGAAAACTAAGCTCTTTTCATAAGTGGACGGCTTATACTGCTCGTAATGTTGAGTTGTAAAACAAAGTAAACGAGATCAACATTTCAAAAGTGTTTCGATGAAACCGTTCAGGATATTGAAAAATACATCGGAGGCTTTCATCTGAAAGCACTGGCCGGATAGCACAGTCGTATTTTATTGTTAACGCCCGAGAGGTTTTATAAAAAAAAAAATGACGCAGCGAATCGATCGATTGTCATATGTTTTTAGCAGCTAAAAACTTTACGAGCCCTGGCAAAAACTTTGCTCGAAAAAGTGTCACGGCTGCAGTATATCGAAAGTCGATGGTTTTTGGCATGGAAACTTTGCTGGACAAGGCTTTTTGAGTATTGGCTTGGCACCCAGCAAGGTAAACAACACTACATCAGCATATTTGCCTGACTATCCACCCGGTAAAGTGTCAATCAATAAATTTAATTTAGCCTCCAACGCGGGGTGTCATGTGAAGCAATTGACTTTGCGAAGGGCCAGCGAGATTAAAATTCAAGTTGGAATGCCCTTTTATACTGTTGACTTTACTCTTGTGATGTTTTCCTAAAACTAATTTTCTGTTTGTTGCTTTATTAGGTTTCGTTCTGATGAAATACTTTGAAGTCGCGAGGCAAATGGAATGTTCGGGTTTTCCCATTATCGGGACTATAATAACATTTTCATTGAATTCTTGTCGAGACACAGTTCAGCGATGAAATATTTGAAGTTGCGAAAAATAAGTGAGAATTAATCTTGAATATTTTTGGACTGTGACATCACTAATTTTTATTTTAAAAATTACGAGAATTCATCATATCAGGCTTTTGGCAGTTTGTCATTAATGAACAACCAATTTAAGACTGAGAGCCGTATAAAGTATCAGTTAGTATTTTACATGCAATTTATAATGACATTCCTGATACAAACGTAGACATGATGTTAGTTTTCGGAGCCCAGTTAATCAAAACACCATACATTATTGGAGATTACCCGTGCTCAAAATTCGTTCAAAAACCCCTGTCTCCCCAGTTTAAACAGAGCAGGAGGTGCATGCAACATTAATAGGAGTGCAACCCCCTAGCTGGTACTACTACACCGGTATTTAGTTGTGGGGACTGTAGTTAGGGTCCAGCGTTTGATTATGTATGTAGGTAGAGATGTGAATGTTTTAAGTGCCAAGATAATAGTTAAAAGAGAGAATACTGCAGAACGCGTTTAAGAAAAACAACAGAAAAAGCGTTCAAATTGTGTCTACGAAATATCACAAACATATTTGGTTTGATACGCATTAATTAGATGTCATTCGTCGACATGAAAACCTAATAGATAGAAAAAGTTAAAGAATTTGTAATTGCACAAATTCATGAGATCTAAGTAACAGAGCAAAGCTGTGCAGATAATTACGCTTCCTAAGATCAAATGTTTGAACTGCTTTAACGCTAATAGTGTACATACCTAAGTCTAGCAATGCTGATTATAGTTATTACTTGGTCTGTGTAAGCTCTACAACGCCAGCATTTATTTACCTAATTTAGAATTCTCCTTAAAAGCTTAGGCACCGCGAAATGCGCCATTACTTCTTTCTTCAAACACTCCGTGCTCATTAGAATGTCTGAGAGGTCCCGCGCCGAAAATGTGTTTCTTTACCCTCTTCGGATGCATACATTTTGAAAAATGTGTGCCGTCCTGCCGCCTCTGCCCCTTGAGACTTGTACGACGTATGGTCTCTGTCTTTAGATGTGTTTTCGAATATTTATTGCCATGGTTTCGGATATTTACTATTTATGAGACATGAAAGACATTTTTGTTAGGTTGAGGTATGTTTGGGAACGGATCAGCATTTTTTTGCTTTCAATGAGATGGGGTTTGGAGTGTTTGAGCCCTTCTTGCCTGGTTTATTGGCCAAAGCTTATGTATGAGAAAATATAAGGTTCGATGAAGAAAAGGTTCCGCTGGCAAAGTAAAACGAGTTTACTAAATATTTTTCTCAAACATGCATGCATGAAAATAGTCTTATTCCTATAGAACTCGTCTTTTTCAAATTTCGAACAACAAAACGCTCCGTCAAAGTACAAAACGCCATTCCTCCATGCCAAAACTCTCCAGCAAAGTCCAAAACGCCATGACTTCATGCCAATACATTTTTTTCTAAGTACACTTGCGTTTAGTTTCAACCATTTGCATTTGTGTTGACCTAGCACTGAGGCTGTACGCCATAGATTTTTTATTTATGTATTTCCCTGCATTAATTTGAGAAAAGCACTATGTAAGCCTCGGCGGAAATAGCAATTGCCTGACTCGTATTATTGAAGTCCGTAAATTGCTGGTTTTCCATGCCTCGACAACAATGTACTATTGTTATCTAGTACTTCTTTAATACACGCAATATCAGTCGCAAAATGAAACCATCATCTAAATGGTATCACAGTATTTCCACGCAAATAATTTCCACAGTTTACACGGGTCGCCTAAAACCTATCAGTGTCGGATTTGGGCCCGTCACCCGAGGCGGTACAAGAGCAGTATGAGGGCGTTATAAGAGTGGTACGAGGGTGGCAGCAGGGCTGTATCAGGACTCACAGCCTGCATGAAATTACGTCATCCCAAAACGGTTCAATTTTTCAATCGCTTTTCGCTGCCGGCTGGGACTCCCCGCAGCTTTGGGTGTTTAAGACGTGATAAATCGGTTAATAAACATTGATATTACGTAAATACCAATACTAAAGAGAGACAGAAAAAGAGAGAGAGAAAAGAACTCTATTTCACCAGAATGTTACGACGCGTTTTGTGTATCGTCGAAACTGTGCGTTCTGTGCGTCAATTTTACGCATGTTTATGCAGGAGTCAGACAAAATTTGAGTTTTTCCAAAGAATTGCCAAATTTTGTGATCTGATTTTCTTCGATTCTTTAGTTTAATTGCTTAAGCCCTTAAAAATTTAAGCACCTACCGTCATCACTTCTCAAGATTTTTAGCACGTCACCTAAACGCCGTTTAATTCGTAAACAAATGATAATTTCCATAATGGCGGTACCATTTTTCACGGGTCTTAATTTCCCACCCCAGCCTTTAGACAAAAGATTGATATATTTTCTCTTTTCATTACTTAAAAATGATTAATACTTCTCTCACCCTATGTTTTAGAGACAGGTTGATTCTGTCTGCGAGTTTTGATCGTTGAGAAATTCTTTTTTTAGGAGTCTATTATTTTTTATTTACGCAAGTAAGTACTATTATGTTTATGTATACTGTCGTTTTGTAAATTTGATTTGTATATTATTAAATACAGGGTAATTTATTGGTCCACATGCAAACTATAAGTTACTTAAAAATTATCTGTCAAAATTATATTTTCCAACTTACAAACTTATATTAATTAACAAAAGATTTAGGTACATAATAATTTCTATTTTATTTTTTATCCTAATAAATAAGTAATACACCTGTCGGATGGTGAAGCAAAGATGAGACTACAGAATAAAAGTCATAGAAGCATAAAACGAACCATCTTTACTTCTCCCTGCTTCAGGGTTAATATGGCAACAAGAGCACTCATTTTGCTCATCGTTGCATTTTTGGAGCCTGGCCAGCAACGTGTAGATGTCGATTTATCGATAGCTTCCGTAAACAGACAGCCTTATTTATGCTCCCAAAATTGGGCCTGCCAGTATTTATAGAAAATATTTTTTTATTTCATCCTCTTCGGAACGACGGAACGGTTTTAAATTTCTACCGAAATTTGATATTTTGGCTACATAAATTGTTTTTTGTGACGTAAAAAAGGGACTCAAATAATAATGACAGTATTCAGGTCTATTTCATTTGTTTTTCCCCTAATCATCTAGTATTTTGTAATACATGATGGTGGTGGCAGAAGACATGACATGATTGACAATACTGAGCTCTGATTGTGACTTTGACGAACCATTAAACCTCCACGGAAGTGTCCATCACCCCCTATAGTATGTGAACGTTGGTGTTTAACTTTGAATTTGTTCGAGGGGCACTGGGTATAAAATGAAGTTATTTACAATAACTTGAATTTGTGTGAAGCTTATAAGTAAAAACGTAATTAGTGGAGTAGTGTTAAATGTTGACCGAGACTGATTAAACAATAGAGATTGACCAACAGCCTAAAAGACTCCAGTCCAACTTATTTCTTCTTCCCGCACAACGACGGTACACAGTAAGCTGCTTGCTGCCGGACTCCAGTGGTAAGTGGGTTAGTTAAGTGGAATTGTTCATCCGGACTTATATTGCGAAATGCATGTGAACTTATATTGACTGCTAAGAGACCTCCTTCATTATCAGAAACGCTCTGCGTTTATTTCCCTTGACAGAGAATTTGAATCACGTGGATACTTTAAAAGAGCTTTGTAATGAATTCACATTATGGCTGTCGCCAAGACCTGGTTAATTGATATTGGCAGCCTTTCACAAAGCTGTTTCCAAGAGCTCATTGATTTCCCCCTCAAAATGGCTTTCGTAATTAACTGCTCGTGTTTTAATACAGCTGAGAGAAGTGATTGATTTCTGCTGAAAATAATGTGATAGGCCATTTTGTAAATCGAGCACTTCTATTTAATTGTAATATGAACTGCAATAAGTGCCCAATACATATTATCAAACCTCTTATTTCCATTTAATAAGGATAATAGACCTTGTTTTAAGTTCAAATATATTTTACCGATCTTGTCATATCTCTTTGCGTACTTTATTCAAGAAATTCAGTAGCTTTTTAATCACTACCTACGTATTTCGGTAGGTATTTGTCAGATAGTCCAGTACAATCATTATTATAATCACCCGTATTGATTAAATATAATGACCACAAATCCTAAAAGACTTCGATATCAAGTTGATAGCACCAATTGGTAAATGAAGGTACAAATAGGTCAATCAATAGAATGATTTCCTCAACAAAACGGTAAAACCCTATGAAGTTTGGAGGTAATAGAGTTTTCACGTCCCAGCCAGCTGCTCACTGCCAATCAAATTAAGGGCATTATCGAGAGATAGAAACTCACTTTGAGAGATCGCAGCCAATTTTCGGATAAAATTCTTTCGGTGCACGCTACAGGGATTTGGAAATTAACACCTTTTGATATTTTTTTCTAAAAGAACTCTGAACGTTTAAAACTCTTTTGATGTTTTGCCATTAGAAAAATTTTGCGCTCTTTGAAAATATTTCCGTATTTAATTTGACGGTCAGAGTTTGCTAAATTTGTCGCTCTGTTGCGAGTTTCTACGTGAAAAAGTAAGAAACCATACACATTTTTACATTTATATTTTGAATTAGTATAGATTTTAATTAAATCCTTAAAGTTCTTTTCATCTTTTTGTATAAATAGCCAGCGCCTGCTGCCGTAGCTGCTATTTGTAATATACAAAATTTTACTTTAACATTATGTTTATTCAAATATTATAAAAATTAATAACAACGATTTCTTATCTTATTTCCATCTGTTTGTATAATTTTGATCCTGGTTTTAAAACAAAAAACAAATAGTTGTCAGATATCCATTGTAACGTTTTCTAAAACCGTTTAAAAGGAACCACACAAAGAATACAATTCTTCTAACCTGTTCCGGTTTGTTCCGCAGCACTTAGTCCAGTTCCAATTATTGAGGTTGCAACTGTGAGCACAAGACACTATTGTTGCATTTTATTTAGTTTTTGTTTTAAAATCTTTGAGTGCTACAAAATGGATACCTACTTGAAAGATTTGGTTTAGTACTCAAATAACGAAAAACTTTCTCTGATAGGTGTTTAGTATTTTTGACAGCTTGTTGAATTTTTTAAATTATTAACGCAAACTTTTAAAAGATTTATCATTCATTGATTAAATGGACACGAATCTTTGAGCAGCCCAACTGCAAATACCTTTTTGGAACAGGCGAATTTCGGTGCTTCAAAGAAAAATCTCACACCTGGTTTTACTGAAACTGACGATTTTCTAGCAAATCCACCTTTTCACGTCCCTAGTTCAGTCACGGTCACTCCCAATTATCGGTATTCAACGCCCGTCCATTCCAGTAATTGCCCTTATTTCTTTCGTTTCGATATAGGTATCTCGCTATTAGACGGTCTCGCTAGATTAGTAACTACAACTGCCTTTGATTGCATTTTTATTTGCTCATAGAAATTATCTTCTTGTCACCAAAGATTCATTGAAAAAAACATCCATATATTCACAGCACTGAAAATATATGCTCGCCATTCGCAGTTTGAAGAGCTTCGCAGCAAATCAAGTATTCAGCAAAAGAAATGTGAATTTAAAATTTCAGAACCCAGTGAATCGTAAACCAAGTTTTTCAGCCGCAGCTGTAAAGCAAAAGCGTGTAAAGTGCTTGAAAGAAAAGAGCTCAGAGATTGCTTTCAAGTTTATGTTTTTAATCTGTTGAAAAAAGGAGCCTTGTAGAACTTGGCATGGATTCGGACCGCTGAAAACTTCATGAAAATTCATATAAAACGTGTTGCGGGCAACGCTACTGAAACTTTTAAACAGAATTGGAGTAAGAAATAATTTCAAGGAGTTATCTAATAATAAATTATATGCTAATAATAATATCATGCTAGTTGCCAAATATAAAACAAATAAGTATCATTAAACTTTGACACGTACATGTCATGCATTAACTTGAATTATGCTGAAACTAAATACGAATCAGAATATAAAGCTAGATTAAAAGTTAAATTTTCTACTGAGTCTTTATGCTTATAAAGCTAAGTATAAACTCATATCATGAGGACGGAGTCAACTTTGAAAAGGCATTATCGTCTAAGCTTGGGGTACTAAAATGTCTCCCTAACCCATTTCAAACCATTATTACGTTTCTTATAAACAATTTTAACGTACATCTATCCCCTGTTTTGTTTTTTCCAATATTCAAATTGAGGTTCAAAGCGAGTAATGGTTAGTTAGGTTTGAGGTAGGAGACATTAATTTATGTAAAGCATCAAGTTACTCGGGGCAACTCGATAGCTGAAACGTGGGTGCACTGTTAATTCAAATTGTAGACGACGTTACAGGTTACCAAGTAGATAAGACTGAAGTATTTAGATACCAAAAAAAACTAAAAAATGCCGGCTATACTGTTGTCATTGGGGTTTTCTACAGAAAATTATTCAAGAATCCTTCAGTATTTAGATAAATAAGTTATCGCAAATGGAAAACATTTGTAATCCTTCAAGCTGTCTAAAACGCACATTCTGGTTTAATATAATAGTAGCGTAGCAAAAAACAAACAACGAATACTGAAATTGTAAACATTATTGACTGATATGACGAACAAAGATGTATGTGACGACAATAGCTACAACAGAAACCTTAGATTATTATTGCCCAGTCATGCATGAGGTGGCATCATTGAAAATACTGACACAAGCAATATTGTAAACAAGATGTTACCTTTATTCAACGGCGCAGATACTGCAGACGCCTTCTCAGTTGCTGCAGAATGTTCAATCACTTACGAAAGCACTGAGTATCACATGAAAAAGTGTATCAACACAACAAGTCTTTGAAGCAGAGGGTTATTCAAACGTTTGTTTTTATTCAGGTGCGGGAGACACGAGGGTGCCGTACGACCGCTCGGGGTTGACTGTTGGTGTCACTCGGAGCCACGGGCTCACCCCCGATGACGTCATCTTAAACCAATGGGGTGAGATTTCATACGCATGCGCGTCTCTCCAGCCGCCGCGGCGCCTCTTCACCATTCAAAAGCGATCCCTAACGCTTCTTCGCATCGTGTCGCAACCACTGCCGTTTAGATTTCGAGAGATTTTCACTTGTGGTCCATAAAAGCTGCGATGTATGAGCGCTGGAGCGATAAGCCAAGATTAGAAATTTAGTGTAGAGCTCTTCTGGGGGTGACAGTTTTGAGAGCGCCCCCCGATGAGCTTTTCAAAGGACCAACGCCACCATTCTTTTTGCGCTGCCGGTTGCACATACCGCGCATTTTAAATAATTGAGACGCTAGGTATATGATTTAATTTGCCCTTTTGGCGAGGCCGAATGTTTTTTACCGCAGTGGGGCGAGGTATAAATATTTTTAATGCAAAAAATCCCTCGGTCGTTTGTACAGAAAGGATTGCGTTCCTTTGACATGAAATGGTTGGGAATAAAATATTTCAAACTGCACTCGGGTAATTAAATCGGATTATTTATTTGCAGAGCTTTTTTAAATGGCTGGTGCAGTACGTATCAGAACACAAACAAATTTAAAAATACTGCATAAATAAATACACTTTCGCAACACTTTATAGTTATCAAATACTATTATCTGCCAGAAGTGACATTAAGTAAATCTCGATCATTTGTACAATCTGCCCACGTCGATAGTAATCTCATCACGTCATACTTTGATTGATACCGTCGCAAATCTGGACGACTATTCTGGTATAACTTTTTAAGCACTCACGATTATTTACACTCATTTTACTTTTTATCGGGTCTAAATCTATCGCGAATAGACCCGATAAAAAGTAAAATGACTATTCTGGTTTTAACAGAGCCTTTTTTTTAAAATGTTTGCAATTTCTCTTTTCTTGCTTTCCATTTACCCAATAGTGAAATAATTGAAATTAGTTAAAGCACAAAATTACTTAACTAATTTGAAATATTTCGTTATTGGAAAGCTGCATTTAATAGGTTAAAGAAATATCTACAGCTGCAAATGGAACCGCTAATCAAGTAGTATAGGTAGGGTACCTAATTAAGTCAAATATAAAAGTTGACTTTGCCAACGCTGGCAAAATGACGAAAAATCGTGCGTGATACAATATTCTTCAAGAGAGCACCTTCAGAATATAGCCGCCTATCAAGTAGTAATCTGGCGAAGGTGCTTTTTCATACTCGATCACTCGGCCATCAGGTCCGAGGGTTGAAGGTTTTATTTGCCATCCGTCTTGTAACAACTGATTCCCTTCGAAGGGCGTTTAGAAATAACATAATTAGATTTCTCCGAAATGATTTCGTAAGATTTTTGCTCAAGTAGATTCAGATAGAATTTGGAGAGTTCAATTGTTTGTATGTAAAGTAAACAAAGTTATTCTGAATAGACAAGAGCAATCATCTAAGAAACAGAAGCGATGTTTTCTGAGAATTTCTTTGTAGCGTTCCCAGTAGACAGCAAAAACAAAGATAGCCTAGATAAAAGAAGCGAGAAAACAAAAGGGTAAAAAACTAGACTAAAGGTAATCAGAATCACCGCCCCTCAAGGGTAAGCTCCGTAAATCCAGTAAAAATCTCAAGCCCTAAGTTCCTAAATATAAGAAGGTCGTTACCAATATTTCAGGGTTGGTGGAGATTGCTCGAGCGTGTGATTTATCTGTAAGATGGCTGACGGCGACGTCATAACTCATACAGTGTAAGTGTAAGCACTTGGGCAAAAACCCGACGAGACGGCTGATAAGCTCGGGGTAATTGTTTCGACTTGTTAACGATGGTGTTTACTTAGGAGTTGGTAATGAGATTGACTGTCGTGGTAGTGATCGCTCGCATTTTTAGCCCTTGTCAGTTTTCATTCTTAATATTTTGGAAATTTGAGCCACTCTGTTAAATTGCCATTTTCTTAAAAGAAAAATATTGCTGTTATGAAATTTACGAACTTTTCGGGCCGCAGTGGCACTCGCCGCTTCATAATTTTCCTAGATTTTATAGGTACATACCTGTATTTTCGTGTGAACAAAGCTGTATGGCTACAGAAGTTTTAGTTAGGTCAAGTTTGTTGAATTTATCGGTAATTAAAACATACAAATATTTTTCTGTTTGCGATATTATATGGAGTAGATTCTTTTATGTTCACTATGACTGAATTAAAAACATTTCATGATAGGTATACGATACGAGTATGCCATTAAAACCCTCCTCAACACCTTTTATATTTGCTTTACGAACTCACCAAATTGTACCTACACCGAAGCGTAATATCAACAATTTCGATCTCTCCATCAAAGTACAGCGTATTGTCCAAAAACTAGTTAATCAAACAATCAAATGCAAATAAAAAGGTACAAACGACACATCACAGGGAAGGGTGACGATGGAGTCTGCGTGGGGAGCTAATCCTGCGACAGGTAAGCTGCTAATTTATCATCCCAGAACAATAGGGGGCTTTACATAGCCTCTCTGTACCCTTACGTAAACAATATCTAGAATTATATCTTTTGAAAGCTTCGATAAATTGTTGCTCTCAATACAAAGGCTATCAATGATCCTGACAGAATTGTATTCATCTATTTCCGTTGTCGGATTGTTTCTGCTATCGAAATATCGAAATTAATTTCCGTTAAGTTATTTCACTTTGTCGTCTGACGTTTCCTTGAACTTCTCTTTGAATATGTTTACCAATCTTGCTTCTTTAAGTTTTCGTAGCAAATTGCATTTTGACTTCTAAAAACTAAATTAACTAATGCAACCCCATGGATGGCCGAACATAAATCTCTGATTCTCATATTGCATAATTATGTTTGTTGAGATACATGCAGAGTATTAAGCTTCTGCGTCTATTGTATTTATATTTATCACTCCAATGAATATATACCGTATCTGGATAAGCCCAGCGCAGGTGCGGTATTTCGGTTCAGAGCAGCATGTAATCCTATTTTATTATCGAATACATGAAAATCATTGACGTCATTGTTCTATATGTTCCATCGAATATAGTAGGTGGATGTATTGTTTGAAGTTGGAATAAAAATACGTATAAAGTGGGTTTTGTATCAATTTGTTTGCCTCGTTTGTTATATCGCTGTTTTAGGAAATAATGAAAAAGCAGTAAGTTTTGTGAGTCACATAGAATTATATTTTGGTTTTGGTCCATTGTTGTATTGACTTTTTTAGGAAAGTAATTAGGTTTCTGCATTTTTAAAAAAATCTAATTATTAATTTTCAAACAAAACTACTTAAGTCTAAAATAAATGAAAAGAAAACAAACAAAATGCACCCGAAAAGGAGTTCTTTGTGAATGTAATCAAAAACCATTAAGTAAATTATTATGAACTCACAAAATAAATGTGATTTATTTAGCTTACAAAAATAAATGGTTACAGGTTGCATTATTGACATTTTTTTTTACAGGAAGATGATAAACAACAAGCCTATAATTTCTTTGCAAAAATTTCCAAATAGAGGAACTAGCTAAAGAATAAAAATCGACATACTTAAATGTGAAAAAACCGTGTTTCACATTAAAGATGACACTAATGTTAAAATGAACATTAAACCGCTTATCTCATGTAGACGCGTTAACTGTAATATCTGCTGATTTATTGAGGATATTATTACAAGAAAATTTCTGAATTACATTCTCTTTATCCTAACTATCAACATCAAATAAAAATGACGTCAATCCACTATTCAGTTTTATATAAAAATTGGAGAAACAAACAAGCTAACTTTAGTTTTACTATATTAGTGTAAAATGGTCAGTGTCAAATTACATACGAGTAATTTATTTCTATTCTCAAAAGTCTCTAGAAAAATATCGTTTAAAAACATATAACATATTATAGGAGGTTTTATTTTATATAAAACTTACGTTCTAAACCTAATCTCGTGGTATGATCTATGACTCAGAAAGATTTCTCACGTGGGAAACCAACTCAGCCAGACACAATTTCGTTTCCGCTGATGTCGACAAAACGAAAACTGTACTGAAAGCGAAATAGGTTTCGCAGAGGTACAGTATTGGGCCATACTGAGTGTAAAAAATATTATAGTTAGCGGGCGTTTTAGTCTGCGAGCTACCTAAGGGGGGGGTAAATGTTCTTCTTATATTCCAACCTATGTTCTTTGGGGAGTTTGGGGGCAATTCCGCAACGCACAAAATGACTTAATCTTGATTAAAATGATCACCTTTCATTTTCTATCCTAAGAAAACAGAAAGGGACGGCAATAACTTTAGTTAAGATTTAGTTAAATTGTGCTTTCACCGAATCAACAGCACTGTCTATTTAAAATAGCCGATGTGCATTATAAATGGCCCCGTACTGTCCGCGATTCCATTTCGCGATATGAATCCGCAATATTTACATTTGACAGGAGCCAAGAGTAAACATGCAGCGGACAAGTGAACGATAACGATCGACGGATTCTGCAGCGTCATGTGAAAAAAAAACGTGTGTATGAGTAGGTCCATTAAATAAATGGTTCCTCGGACCTGTTGTAGAGCAGAGAACACACAAAATATAGTATCCAATTACTTTGATATGACAGAAATAGCATTCTGAGTCATTTGAACAGTTTTTCCCTCATTTGAATTCATAACTAACTTAACTTTTGCAATAACTGTTTATTTTATACAAAATATAAAAGAACTGTGTTCAGTTGCTTTATCTGCAGGAGTAATTTTACAACTATAGCTAAAAGTTGATATTTTTATCAAACGGTCACACCGTCTTTATTATCAGCGGTGTTGCCAGCAAGTAAGTGTTGGTTCTTTTAGCGGATTACTAAGTAGCGAAGTGGCAATATTTTCACAGCAGTATTAAATTTTAAGGAAGACAAATTTGAGACTTTAACTTAAATTTACTTTAACCAGCGGCAAATGTACCAAATGTACCTACTATGATATATTATGATCCAACCCAGTAACCATATCTCAGTCTCAGATTTCAAATCTCTAATTGACTTTATAGTAGGTACTGGACTGGGAGTACCTACTCATAGCTCTCAAGAAACATAAATTTTACTTTCACAGGCAATACTAAATCCATATTACGAGATAAACAATCCAACCATCAAGACTATTATTCTCAATAGCACTGTGCTTGGTACAGTGAATATCGGTGATCTCTGGGATCTCTCACAATGACACTGGCACACTTGCTCGTCATTGTGCAGTGCAAGGCCACTTGACTCCACTCAACCGTAAGCTCATGGTGAATAGCAAGTATCATTCTCAATTTTAAATGCTATTTTTAACATCGATATACCTTTATATAAAATTACTATCGAATTCCAAAATGGCGTAAAACACCGTCTTGATCATAATTTCTTGGATTACATACAATGACGCGGGCACATCATTGTGCAGTGGAAGGCCACTTGACTCCACTCGTCCGTGCGCTTGCGGTTCAAAAACAAGCTGCAATCAGCAAGGATCTTCCTCAGAATTACATGGACCGTACCGTAGCGCGGCCTACACTTTTAATCTGGGAGAGCGGACTGAGTGTTCATAATAAAAGGACAACTTGTACCTATAGGTTAGGTGACACGATTATCTCCAATCGTATCAATGCATATGCCCAGGTTTAAAATATATGAACTTATCAAATAAGAAAGACACATTTATTTTATTTTAATAAGCTCTCTCGTATTGGTAAAATCCTTTTAAGGTCTTGATTTAAAATCATATTTTTAATATTTCTTTTTCATTGATTCTACTTGCCCAAAATAAATTTATATAATTATTATTATATATATTTCGAGGTAAATAAAATAAGGAAGATTCACAACATGTATACTGTATTATCTGCTCTAAAGTGTGTAGTATGCCATGTAACATCCGCTATAAAAACTGCATCACATGAAGACAAGTGCCGGAACCTGACGTAATTGAGTGCAAACACCCACATTAGTTCACGAAAAAAAAAAAGGTAAATGAGCTTTTTGCCCTTGTGATAAGTGAAATGACCATTTTAGTTTAAACTTAAAAGAAGGAAATATCTCTATTACTGTGTACAATAAATAAGGAAGCTGACACCAGCTAAAGAATAATGGAGACACACAAGACGCAAGCAATCACGATAGTGAAGAAAATTTTAAGAAAATCAAGAACATGACTACCATATCTTAAATATTGAAGCAGTCCGTCTAGAATACAAGGGATATAATAATTCCTTACAAGAACATAATAAAGATGGACTGAGCTTCTAGGAACAACAACCAAGGATATGAGTTACTTATCTAAACCTACACAACTCATAAAGGTCTGTCCTCAGTCGCCATAAATCTCTTTAAAGGAGACCGATGACAATCTCCAACTACGTGTGTTGAAGATTAATAACGAACTATATTATGATACATGACACTGAAGTATAAATGTTTCAATATGTGAGACACGTCAGTATGGAATGACTTAATATTGTAATTGAGAAACAAATTGCTTTCGAGATACTGTACGTCGACGACTAGTTTTGCATATTAAAATTTATGAGGAATTTGCGATTAAATATATTTGTAAATAAAGCTTCTTACGGAAATTCATCATGAAATTAAAATATCTTTGAGAATACTTAGTAACAATAATTTAAAAGAAGAGCATGTTGAATATTCCAACAAAAAAAAAACAAAGAATTGAGTACGATTTACCTTAATATTATTTGTAAATATTATGATCATGATCAGCATTATAACGCGATTGATCTTTGAGAAAGCTTAGTAAGCAAAATTTAAAAGAACGTGTCGAATATTCTAAAATAATATTCAAAGCTTTACGTACGATGAACCTCAATATTATTTGTGAATATTATGATCATGTTCAGCATATACCGCGACTGATAAAATATTTCTCCATGTTGAAATTCCTTCAGACTCCCAAGAATAGAAATATTCTTCGTACGTATTAGGATCCCAGACGCCTATTGTGTAAAACTTCGTATTCATTTCTTTCTTTTCAGACCGATTGCTCCAGGCAGAAATAGGTTCTCCACACATAAATATAACAGTATGACTATCTTTGTAGAAATACTTTTATCATTATATAAAATAGCCTCTACTCTTATTTACTGTTTAATTATCTTATTGTTTTCATACTGTTGCAAGTAGAGCAAAGGTTTCATAGTTTTCATACGCTCCACCTCGTATTTTGTAGAAATCGTCGTTAGATAAACCGTCTATTTCATTTTCTTACTATTTTGATACAGTTGCAAATGGTGCAAAGTTTTCATGTGCTCCACCTCCTAAGGCAGTCCATCCATCTTACGGAAATGTAGATAAGACCTAGGCGCAGGTATAAAGCACAATGGCTAGAACCTAGGTTGACCTACATGGGGCCCGCATATGCAAATGAGACGGAAGCCGTCAGGGTTGGTAGAAGTAGCCAGGCCAACGGTGTTCTATTTCTTTTTATAGCGGACGAAGCTGCTTTAGTAACGAGGTGTTCTATAAACGTTTGCGTATATTTTACCTGCGGCAAAGGATAAAGACAAAAGTGTATTTTTATCTTAGTGAACATGTTATAATACTTATGCTTTGCTACTCGTAGTGTTGTAACGTATTCGTTATTATATACTAAAATTCTCAATTAAGTACAAACTAAAGTTAATAGTTTTATTATATGTTTTATATATTTTTAAATCACTTGGCTGATTTAAAAGAATGGCGCATTTATAACGATACTTTCCAAAATTAAATTAAGCATTCACCATGTTTTGAAGTTTAAAAACAGGGATTAATCATCTTGAAATAAAACAAATACTAGTAAAGCGCCTACAAAATATCAGGAGTCAGAAGCTAAACATGAAGTCGTTAGCTTTAGTGATGGGGACATTAAATTTGATGTTAGAACCGTATTTAATAATGTACCTAATCAATTTTATCACAAACAGCGCATGAATCACAGGTGGGCATAGAATTTTAATAAATCAAAAGAATTTTATAAATATTAATAAAATCTAACGTCACTAATTGTTATTCAATAAAATGCCGATTTACAGTTCGTTCACCTGACCTTAGTATTTGGAATACCGGATTTAAGAAAAGGCAATACTCATGTGACATTAGTAACTGTACCCTTTTTTCCTTCGGCAAAATTTCTTTTTTGTGCGAGACCCTTGCATTTTTAGCGAGATTATTCGCATTTGTTTCCAAGGACCTTTTTCCTTGATACTGTTATCCAACATGATGTAGTTTGTTCGATTAGTCTTTCTTTAAGTCAAGTCCGTGAGAAGATTCATTTGAAATTGAGTGTTGCCGGCAAAATCTTCAGGAATTTATGCTTCCACTTTTATTCTGCTTGGCTTTTTGAAATCGTCTTCAAAAGCTTTGTCAAACTTTTTGTAAAGTGCTTTCACATTTTTATCTGACAGGAGTAAAATATCACTGAACAACATAATAAGTAAGAGTTTAGTGACCTTTGTTAAACTACATGTTTAGCATACCAATTAACGGTAATATGGCATAACAAACAAGTTATCTAAGACGATTTGCAACTATCCGACGATGTGTTAGGCCAAGTATGCATTTGTTAAGATAAAATAAACAGTTCGTGTGTTTGTATGAATCATCTCGGGTCAGTGACCCTTGTAATATGAAACCAGGTGCAAAAATGCTATATTTTAAAACGTGGAGATGTTCACAAGGCATTTTATCAAAATTATTGCGGCGGTTCTTAGTATTTTTTCGGTGGAAAACAAAAAATAGGTCATCGACTTAAGTGTTATCCTCAAAACACGTCTGGTAGGAACCTCGGTGCCTAAAATAACCTGATACCCAAATAAATTAAAATAGAAATTATCTGCATATGAGACCGTTGGAGCGTTTCGCATAAATCATGTCAATTTGTAAATCGGTCCGGAATTAATTCTGCTATCTACGCGGATGACACGTTCGTTTACGGAGGTTAATTACTAAAATGTCCTACGGGAGCCTGAAAGTAATGTCTAAAAATAAACACTACACTGCCGATCGTAACAATTTAATTGGAAGCTAAATGTGACAAGTAGGATCAAAATTTGAATTAATTAGATAGCTATTAAAACTAAGATAACGGATGAGTGAATTAAAAATAGGTTTATTGAGACGTTTAATAATATAACGTGGTGTTTATCGTATAAGTACTCATTGATTGTAAAATCAGCAATCTGCTTCGTTTATTAAATTTAGTATTTTTCATTCGATTAAATTAGAGAAATCAAGCATGGGACATTTTTAATTTAAAAAATTAATTTCCCCAGTTCATCACGTGAAACAAATTGACACTTGTTATATCTCAGACAAATTAATATTCGCATCAACGTTTTACGCAACAGAGCCCTTTAGCTACGTCGAAATGGAAAATTATGATATTGCTAATTGAAAAGTTGAGATATTGTTTCGCTTTCGAACATTATAAAAACAATCTTTATGCAACTTTTAATTGGATTCTGATTGCCGGTTACCGATGTGTCGAGAAGTAGCCAATTTACTTATAATATTCATTCTCTTCTTCTGTAGGCGTGCCTGGTACTTTTGAGGCATTTGACTAAGCTTGCACTATCGTCAGATTTATCTCTACCGCTTTCGACCTAAACTATTGAGTCAGAAACAACACCATCAACTTGGTTTTTGAAAACGACACAAATTTGAGAAACGACCCAAGTGACCGAACTGATTTCCTCTGAAAACGACCATAGCCAAGCGGTGGACATTGAAATTGTATCATTTACAATAATTTTTTTATAACTACTTTTTTGGTCTGTTTTTTTTTAGATCTTGTTCATATGTTCATACAGGTGTATTCTAATTGCAATTACTATTACATGTCAATCTTATCTTATGATACTTACCTAAACTCAATAATGAAAGTGTTAATTGTTATAGGTACAAGGTGTTTTAATAACAGATAACAATTTGTATGATATTCTCGGGGTAGCCTCATTCCCTAGAGAACGCGTCCCCAGGCGGCGGATAGGGGAACGCCCTCCCGGGCGGTGGAAACACCGTCCGAAGGGTAGGAGGGAAATAAAATACCTCCCGCGGACCACAAGGCCGGAGAAGGAAACTTCGTCAACAAACCTCAGCTGCAGGCTTCTTCCACGTACTGGAAGTAGAGGCTGTAGTTGTACTGTGCATTTCGGCTGGAGTGTACAGAAGGACTGGCGGCGGAGGAGCTCCATAACGAGTTGAGGAGCCAACGGCGGCATCCCTGCTTTTCAAAAAAGCAACAGTCTTGGCGTCAGGCGGCAGCCGGCTGTAAAACTACATAGCCAAACTTTTCCCCTGATATTTAAAATGAAAGTACGCAATAAGGAAAAGACGATAAATACTAGGGCGTCCCCCGGAAGCGACGGTCAGAATGAACCTTATAGAACGTATTGAGAACTGCCCTAATGATAAAGAACTCTTTAAAATTGCTAAATCGCGAAACCGACAAACTCAAGACTTCAAGCAAATCAAATACATTAACAGTTCAACAGGCACACTGTTAACATCAGACCCGGAAATTATTAGTAGATGGCAAGAATATTACCAGAAACTATTTAACGAAGAGTTTCCCCAAGAGCAAACAACCCCTCTACCATGTACATTTGGCCCAGTAAAGGAAGTAACTATAGAAGAAGTCAGAGTGGCACTGTCAGGTATGAAAAATGCCAAAGCGACCGGCCCAGATGAGCTACCAGCTGAATTCTGGAAAAAGCTTGGCCCTAGTGGAGTTTCTTGGCTGACAATCCTATGTAACAAAATACTTAGAGACAACAAAATGCCGGATATGTGGAGACTCAGCAATCTTATTCCATTCTACAAGAATAAGGGAAATGTGGCCGACTGTGGGAACTACAGGGCAATAAAGCTGACTTCGCATGCACTCAAAGTTTGGGAGAGGGTACTTGCAAAAAGGTTGTCAAATATCACCAGCATTACACCCAACCAATGCGGCTTTAGAAGCGGTGCTGGCACGACGGATGCTATACACACTATCCGAGTACTGATGGAAAAATATAAGTCACTACATAAAGACCTACATCTAATCTTTATCGACCTCGAAAAGGCGTTTGACCGCGTGCCACGCAAGTTGATATGGGAAGCTCTTAGGGCTCAAAATGTACCAGAGCAATATATAACTCTCATCCAAGATATGTACACCAACATAAAAACTCAAATTATCACCCCTGCTGGAACGAGCAACCAATTTGAAGTCAAAGTTGGAGTACACCAAGGATCGGCACTCAGCCCACTGCTATTCAACATAGTCATGAACTTTGTTACAGAACACCTTCAAAAACCAGCTCCATGGACACTACTATACGCTGATGACATCGTTCTAATAGCAGAGTCCAAAGAAGAGATCCAAGATGATTTATCGCTTTGGTGTAAGGCACTAGAGAGTAGCGGCCTTAGAATTAGCAGAGAAAAAACCGAATACATGTACTGCAATTTTTCCGACATCAACAAGGAGGGCACTATCTCCATTGAGGACACGACAGTGAAGAGAGTCTCTGAATTTAAGTATCTCGGCTCAATATTAGATACAAATGCAAATGCACAGAACGACATACAGAACAGAATGAGAACTGGCTGGCTAAAGTGGAGAGCGCTCACTGGCATACTCTGCGACCCGAAAATGCCTGTAAAAACTAAGGGCAAGGTATACAAAACGGCAGTAAGACCCGCCATGCTGTACGGCTCAGAGTGTTGGCCAATGCGTAAAACTGATGTGCAAAAGCTGCATGTAACAGAGATGAACATGCTCCGCTGGTCCGGGGGCGTTACAAGGCTCGATAGAGTCAGGAACGAATATATTCGCGGGTCCCTTAAGGTTGCTGACGTAGAGGTGAAGCTAAGAGAAAACCGCCTACGCTGGTACGGCCATGTTATGCGTCGGGAAGAAAATCACATGACCCGCAGAGTGATGGACATTCAAGAGGGAAAGAGAGGCAGAGGCCGTCCACCAACTACCTGGAGTCGAACTATTTCCACTGATTTGAAGACGATGGGCCTAAGCCCAGACATGACACAGAATCGTCAACAATGGCGAAAAAATATCAGGGGGGCCGACCCCACATAAAGGGATAAGGCAAGGAGAGAAGAAGAAGAACAATTTGTATGATGATTAAAAATTTGTTTATTGTTCCAAAATACAAATTTTGAGACGTTTTCCGTTATTGTAATTGTCGCTATTAAGAAAAGTGGACATTCCAAAGCCAATTTAATATAATAGCAATATGATAACGGTTCAATCTTTTTCAAATATCTTTGAGTATACGTCATCATCACCTAGCTCCAGATGTAACAAACTACAATCAATGTCCAGTCATTATTTTGAAGACCTTATTGTGATTTCTTTTCCTCGAGTGATTTGCATAAACAGATAAATGCCTTCAAATTGCCTACTGTGAGAAATAAATGTGAGTTTAAATAATTTGAAATAGTTGTCTCAAATTAGGTTAGCTAAATTAGTTGGACTAAGATAGATGATAGAACGGTACTTTAGAATCGCCAACAAACATCAGAATCTAGTCTACGGTAATAATAACAGTTACTACTCCGTTGCTTACATTTAATTTATAAGCCATTTTTATATGTAAAAGGTACTTTAAAACCCATTTTCGATTAGTACTTTAGTATGATGTAAAACCTACATCGTGGATACGCTACAGCATAAAGTTCCCAGAGAACTGAAATAATGCATGAATACCTGAGAAATATAAGTAATAATGTGTCTCCACTATAATACATACCTATCTACGAATTTTATCATAGAATCAAATCGCTCTATATCATACAACAAATTTGATTTATATTTCTAAAAAGTCACTATTTCCACTTTTCAAGTTTGTTCAAATCTTCCAATTTAACAGAGTACAAAGTGTAGACAAAATTTATGAAGTTCTGAAAGACGAAGTGTACTGCGGCAAGTTAGTGGTGATATATCAAACGGCTCTCTTGTTATCTGAATCTGAGGGTAGCCGTAGGGTAGAGTAGGGTAGGCTTTGGTTTAAGTATTGTAATTTTGGTGATAGGTTGACAATCTGTCACTTCAGCAATACACACATTTACTGAAATTACAGTCAGAATTTTTTAACCGTGGCGGAGACCTCTGCCTACCTCGTAAGGGATACAGGCGTGGTTAAATGTATATGAAAGACATAGTGTACTCCTGCAAGTTGGTGGCGATATATCAAACTCCTCCGCTCGTTAGACTTATCTGAGGGTAACCGCCACGTAACCGCAAAACGTGGAACCGTTTCATTATAATGATTGTAAAATATCCTTTGCGGTTTTCAACTCGAAATTAAAAGGTTTATTCTGTAGCAAATCATGCTTCTTTTTTTAGAGGTTTTTTTATTGTTGTTAAACTGATGGTGGTTTTTTCAGTTTTAAAAGAGCATCACCTTCAGAATTATAGCTGAAAATAATGTTAAATGTATTTTCATTCTTTCTTTCAAATTATTTTCTATAGGTTTTCTTTTAAAACATTGTTCAGACATACAGCGGGATTACCAAGATATTGAAAAGCAGGAAAACGTATAAATGAAATGAGGCCAAACCAAAAGGCTTTCGCTCAAAAGGAAATAAATAAAACGGTGGCCCAAAACCCGTTCACCAAACACAACCTTAAAAGAAGAGGAATTCCATCGAATTGGACCTTTGGTAAATAATACCTGAATGACGTAATACACAGTTAGCTTTTGAAAAATGAAGACCCCAGTGCGATCCATAAATTGAGGATCTCGGAAAATCTGTCAAAGGACAGTTACTTACTGAATAATTTGTTATTATTATATTATAAACCTCGCAATATTCACATTATGCAATAAATATCTGGGATTAAGCAAGACATTTTCATTTTATAAGAATTTATTTTAAGATCGCCTATACCATACCTACCGAAGATACCTAATATTTTTTAGAACGTTTAAAAACATTTCATCTTTTTTTTTCTAATAGGTACTTGCCATAAAAGGCTAGCTCTTTTATTTTTAGGCCCTATACATTTAGGTAATAATATTTGTGATTCATCTTTATACTTGCCTAGCTTTACAGTGCATTAAAAAAATACTAGATATGAAAGCTCACAATCACCATTTGGCGGCTACAAAAGACGCTCGTATTTTATAAGGTCTAACAAAGTGCCAAGCCTGAAGTCGTCTCGAACTAATGAAGTTGACTGAAGATGACCTAGCAAAGTCACTGGAAGATGGAAATAGATGTCAAGGACAGAATGAACACCGCTCTTGTTAATCTGCAACTTGTGATCTTGTGATGTGAAGGTTGCCCTGAGGATGTTATCCGTAATGTGATATGCGTAAATAAAGTTTCGTTGTAGAAAATAATATGATATGACATACATGGTGCATTTAGGTATATAGATAATCTTGAACTATAATTATAATACATAAAGATTAGACAGATTGGGCGCTTTTCCACTAGACGGCACGTCAACGGCAACGGCAACGGCACGGCGACGATCACGTGACAATATATATCTATGGGAATCGATGACATGCCGTGCCGGTGCCGTGCCGGCAAGTGGAAAAGCGTGTCATATAATTTCATTGATTTTCATACATTATCTCACCTACGATATCGTCGACGGTACCGTGCCGTTGCCGTTGCCGTTGACGTGCCGTCTAGTGGAAAAGCGCCCATTGTGTACGATAATATATGGAAAATGCGACTAAGTTAACCATTACTGGAAAATTGTAAAAAAAAAAAGAAATAAAAAAAACAAGTTTTCGCCGGAAATATAACATTAATGTGCAATGTTCTTTTTGTATTCCTAAATAACTCCTTATAGGTACTACAATTTTATATTTATTTACATAAAATTTACCTGCTCTACCGGTCTCTACCTCTCTAGCGTAAATTTTTCCGCAATACCGAATAATTCTTACTTCACATTTTCACACTCGTAATACATTTTTCTCGAATATGTATATCTGCACTGTTACGCTAGTGAAGATATTAGGTATTCTGCACAATCTTAGTGTTCATCACAGAATTAGGTCAACCTCCAAAGGAATATAAACTAGGATATGACTTGGAAAGATATGGCACGTGTTATATTAAATTTTATATTTTCCCGGGAAAATGAAGAGTTGAAGTCCTTGTCAAATAAGGATGATATCCTTAACAGTAGGTATATTATATCGGTACCTATTACATAGTTATCGTGCGCTATTCATTATAATATTATGAAGAATAAAAGCAATAAATTTGTGATGATTTGAATTCATAATTATGCTCCTTACTTAGGTATGTAGGTAATCCCTTACTAATAATGAGAACGAAACGAACCACATGATAATAATGTTTCACATTTTGAATAAGTATAATTTGATGGTATTTTTATAAAACCACGCGAATACCGCTACAGCTACATATTAAGCTTTTCATTACGAAGCTACATTGGTACACATAAACAAAATGAACAAGCCGCAAAAGAATTTGGAGATAAAAGAACGTAACTCAATAAGTTACATTCCAAATTCCAAGCAGAGCAATACATTAAACAAAAAAAATATCTTTGATACGAAAATTCAACATTTTACGAGCTTGTACAAAATATACACTCAAAAATATTACACTCGTACATATACTTCACGTTCCTTGACTTAGGATTTCGATTAGAGGTAACATTATTTTTTGTTCTTTGATCATACACTAACTCTTTTTTGTCGAGAAAAACGAACTTATATACATATTCATACCTTATAAAAAGACAAGCGTGCATTTTGACGGTAATTTTTTTATCATTGTTCTATATATTTTAAGTAAAACAGCTGTTGCAAGACATCCATCGTCGTCTGAAATAGCGTAAACGAAAAGTTTTGGTTCACACTAAGAATGACAAAAAGGACCATTTTCCTTTACTTTTACTTGTGTTCCTATATATACAAAGTAAAAAGTGAACTTTCATAATCTTGCAACTCTCCTTGCCGATTGCTAATGAAGAATTTTGGTAATACATTTCCCACCCACCTTGCCCAGGAGATTAAGCACTTCAACAATGCGAAACACAAGATGAAACACTCGCGGCAATCTACCCGCAAAACAAAAGAACATCACAAAGTAATTCCAATTCCGAAAGAGCGATACATCACCCGAGATAAAAGAAAAAACATTATTGTTCCGATATAAATTCACTTAGGGCACAGATAAACACCAATCGAATTATGTCCTTCATTAGGTGAAATTTTGAGTGGACCCATTAATTAGTTTCAAGGGATTCCTTAAACTTTTTAAATGTGTCGGAACATGTGTAGTGATATCTAAAGATTTGTAGCATCATTTGGAATGAGTTAAAAAGAATGATGTTATTTATGTCACGATGGTTTAATCAACCACCCACTAAGATGACATTTGGTAATAAATTGGCCAACAAGGTAAATTCCTTTTTAATTCAGTACAAGTCAAGCACCTATCTCGAAAAATAAAGCGTATTTTTAATCGTAAAAACATCTAAACCGGATTGGCGTAATAATTATACTATATCACAAAGGATACTAAAATTTTTAATAAAAATGACTTAAGTACTATATTATGTCATACATGGGCAATTCCAGCAAAGGGTAAACTTAAGGAATAAATTAAAGTAGTTATAGTTACCTACCCAAAAAAACGCAAAAACGACTTTGATGAGCATTTTCATGTTTTCTTCAACTATCGGACGTGTAGACAGATAGTGGATATATCTAGTTATTATTCCACAAATGCAATACGAGAGCATCCGATCATTATCAAAACAGTGCAACTATGTGTTACTATCTACCTATACGTTTGTGTTTCCAAAAGCTATATTATTATTTCAGCTCAGTCGGTCAAAAGCGTGCAGAATTTGAATACAAATAGGGACAGGTGAAACTAAATAAAAGCTTGCTTGTAATAAAGTAAACTTATTTTACCTTCATATTGTCATAACCAAATTCTGTTTGGTTTCTATTCTGTGTATTCTCAATAGAAATACAAAAGAATTCCTCAAGTCCTACAGGAGATTAATGAACGAAAATCTTCCTCATCATCTTCCTAGTCTTTTTCCCGTTTTTCACGGGGTCGGCTGCCTAATGTAAGGGATTGAACGAGGGTACTGGTTTTTACGCAGAGCGACTGCCATCTGACCTCCGCAACCCAGAACTCCTCACGATGTTTTCCTTCACCGTAAAAGCGTCGAATAAACGTACATATGAAATTACGTGGTGGGATTCGAACCACGACCTCCTGCACAGAAGGCCGCGGCCCTATCTACTACACCATCCGGGCTTTACAGAAGAATACCTCAAGTCCTACAGGAGATTAATGAACGAAAATATTACACACCGTTACGCTGAATCACTGCAACAATCTTATCTCTTTCACCCACATATCTCCTTGGCATCCTGAGATATGCCTTTTATAATAAAAGAGGTAACAACTTAGGTAATTCACAAGAGTCAATAGGTACAATGAAGGTTTAAGCCAAACCTTACTTCTATTTCAACGGAATACTTACCTACCTATCTTATTTTAACATAGTAGATGTAACTCAATGCGACAAATACCAGTACATTTTCGTGTATGTAAATAAATTCTAACGCTCTGTAGAATGTGGTGTTCTATTAACTAAGATTTATGATATAATTTGTACTAGTTGGTAACATTCTCACGATTATAGGAGGATCAAGGAGCGTGTTTTAGATGCGAAATAATGGTCCTCAAATTTCAAGGATACAATAAAATTTGATACATTTTACTTTATTAGGCATCAGCGCAATCTCAGTTGCACCAAAAAAACTCAAAACAGAAATGAGTAAAGAAAACACACTATTAGTCCAATTTACATAAAATATGCAATTAAAGTTAACCTAAAAAAGCTGTCGAAGCACCAACAGTTTACTAAAGGTCACATCCGCCACGTCTAATAATGGTTAAGGAAAATTTCAGAAACGGCGCTTTCAGTAAATCTAACTACGAAATCCAAAAATTTCGACTAACGCGTAAGCTTGAGGTCATTGAATCGCGGGCGGGCGGAACGGCGCTGATTCTATGCGCAGGCGCCGACGCAGGACTCACTATATAAAACTCTGAGGACGACCCTGATGGACACAGTGTCGATTGGAACCTCGAAAAGGAAGGACCTCAAACATGAAGCTGGTGAGTCCTCGGACTTGTGAATAGTGAAGTGCAAAAATATGGTGGAAATTCAAACGTAACCGAATTGTGACAAAACTTTATTGGAAGCGAAATGTTTTTTCAGTGTTTAAAATTTCGTAATTCAGTGTACCATTGTGTAATTAAAACTATGTCTAAAAAGCCTGAAAAAGTTTATTGGATAAAATTAATTTTATATCAACTTACACGTAAATAATATCTTCATCTAAAATAATCTTTTATCCCACTTTTGTCAAATAGTATCGTATGTATTTAAGTATTAAAAAACTAAATTTTACAAATTTTGACTGACACGTAGTGAGGTCACTGATACGCAAAAAGCGACTATATTGTAATTTCTTGCCAGGCATTATGTAGAGTATTTAAAGTAAGCATTTAAACTGGATTTGCAGCAACTACTATAAATCAAATCGACCAAAGTAAACGAATTACTACCTATTTAATAAAAAATAGATTAGTTCCTCTTCTTATCGAGTGAATTTTCGGGTTAACGATAGACCAGATAAACCCTAGTTTAAGTGGAGATATAGTTTAATTTAAATGAGATTGTTTGAAATGTTTTTGATAAAAACAATTTATATTTCTTTACAGCACATCGTATTCGCGGCCATACTGGCTGTTACAGTAGCCAGAGAAATCGGAAGTAAATATGAGACCGATGATTTAGAACCGCAAGCATCGGAGATTGAGCTAATGAAAATAATCAAAGAAGATGCACCTTTGGAAACAGCTGCATCAAACAAAGACGAGGTTCACATTACTCATGATGATGTCGAAAAAAAAGATGAAGTCGAAGAATCTAACACGGATTTGGTGAGAAAAAGCAGAGAGGATAAAGACTTGAATGCAGTTGCTGCAACTTACAACAACTACTACGTCCCACCCAGTCAGAGACCGCCTAGGGAATGGAACAAGCCACAGAACAATATTCCAGCACAAAACCAGAACTACATTCCTAACACTCCAGCCCAAAATGTTTGGAACACCCAAGTAAATACGCCTCAGAACCAATACATCCCTACTCCTATTAAGCCTCCACAGAACAACTACATCCCTACTCCTATTAAGCCTCCACAGAACAACTACATCCCTACTCCTATCAAGCCGCCACAGAACAACTACATCCCCAACCAGACACCTGTACAAAGCGATTATCAACAGAACGTGCCTCAGAACAATTACCCTCAGAACAATTACCCTCAGAACACAAACACCCAGAACACTTACCCTCAGAACACTGTCCCACAGAATACTTACCCCCAAAACACATACCCCCAGAACACAGTCCCCCAGAACACAGTCCCCCAAAACACAAACACCCAGAACACTTACCCCCAGACCACTGTTCCTCAGAACACTTACTACCCTCAGAACAACCTACCCCAGAATGATGCCACTGCCCAGCAAAAGCCTCAAAACGATTGGTACTACCCTGCGGTTATCAAGAACGACCAGTATTTTGGTGACAACGGACAATACAACTACGAGTGAGTACATTTTATGTTAAGCATGTTTGTTTGTTTTCCTACAAGAACTTTATAATTTAGATTTTATATTACTTACACTAATAGATTATTTTTTCTACTAATTATCTAAATATTCAACTAAATATTACGCATAAATTCTTACTCTAACATTTTTTCATTAAAAATGCTAATTGGTAATTGCGTTCCACTTAAGTATTGTCCGTCCATCTAACTAATAATTTTACTAAAGGAAGTTATCCATATAATATTATCTTCTAATTATGTCGATGGTTCCGCAACTAACATAGGTGAATGACTTAGAAATTGGTAATATGGCATCCAATACAGTTTCCTATAAATTTATTATTTCCTAGTTAGGAAGATGCACAAAAAAATATAATTTCGTATGCAAATGTGTATGAAACGCAAATTTTTGTGCGAGTCCCTAACGGTTCCATTGTATAAGTTTGACATAAAATGACGAGAAATCCGGTTATTTTATTGCTGTTTAACCGTTATCGGGTGTCCTTTAAAATGTGACCCAGTCTTTTAACGGCATACAAGATCTTTTATTCATTTCATATCAACACACCTTACTGTTAATGCATCCTAATGTTTTCTTAAAATCTAACTTTAGAATCGTATGAAAATCTTATTTTATTTTTTGTTGTGCAAAGAAATTTTTCCTTTATCAGAAATCAAGTCAAAATCAAATTTATGTGGACATATGCTAATATCCGAATTCATTAGTACCCAAGCAGGACCCAGGTAATCTCAGTACCTTTATTCCAAATTGACTTTAAAATATAATTAATCTTTGAATGCTAAATTATATTGGTAACATCCTGACAGATTAATGATAATAAGTGTTTTTGTGTTTGCATTGGTAATTTAAATAATTAATTTGACTTAGCAACAATGGTCAAATGTAATACCTACACATACTCTTTGAAACAGATCATATCTATGTGGGGTGTCACTTAAAACAATTATGTTGTTTTAATCTTCAGCCATGACCGTTCAAGTGCTTATTGTTTCTGACTGATTAGCCATTCCCTTGCAGATACCAAATCGCCGATGGCACCCCACGTTCGGCGAGCAAGGCTGGTTGGTCAACCCGAATACTGAGAACGAGAGCGTGGTCAAGAAAGGATGGTACTCCTACACTGGAGCTGACGGCAGGGTCTACACCGTGACTTGGTGGGCCGATGATTTCAGGCTACCACGCGTTTGGAGACCATCTGCCCACTCCTCCGCCCGTGCCTGCTGCGATTCAGGCGTAAGTGAACTACCTAATTTGTGCTTAAGCCTCTTATGGTATTAGCATCGTGATCACCACAAAATATACAGTTGGAAACCAATTCAATGCCTTCGATAAAAAGTCACTAGTTACATTTTTTTTATATCTGTGCATATCAGAAAATCCTTGATCCCCCTGAGACGAAAGGGATAATAGGTACAAGCGTGAAAAGGGTACATACAATGGCACTTTTGTATCGTAACCATGACATATAGAGATGACGCGATTTTGCGAATTGTCCTTTTCAAATAAAGGAAAATCTTTGATCTTGACATAGATCTGTGAAAGTCATATATAAGTTTGTATTTCGTGCAATATCTTCGTGTTAATGTACTAAAGTTGCTTACATAGTTTCAAATAATAGTGCTATTGCGTAATGATCTTCGCATTCTAAAAGAAGATTTGTAAAAAGAAACAGTTTTCATTCATAAATAATGATGTACGCTTCTCTCATCTAAATCAGTCAGTAAATAGAGTTGCACCATCTCAATATTGTAGAAAATATGGTGTACCATTAGTTTATTATTCTTTTCCCCATTTTCCCAAGTGGCGGGGCGTATGTTAGTGAGTGAATTATGGCTGGAGTTGTTTGTATTACATGTGTGTCTTTGTACACATATGGGGCTATAGATAAACATGTCTATAGCAAATAGGGGTCACCAGTCATAACAACATAACTTCATAGAATTCAGAGCCTTGTAAGCTGTTTAGTTCGTTAAACAGTCTTAGTACCTACTCTGATTTTAAAAATAAGATCATCTAGGTACGTAATTGCCTAAGATTTATTGCCATAGTATAAATCTTAATAAGTATTGCCAACCGTATGAAGCCTAGACATTGGCCTTGACTAGTTTAAATTTTATCGTTAGAAATAAAGCGAAACAACATTTACCACTACAATAGATTTTTTTGCAACCGCAATAAATAAAAGTTAATTATGACTGGAACACGTGTTACTAGAAGCTAAGCTATACGTTAGATCCGACGAGTTATTACCATAAATCGAGAGAGGGTCAAAGAAGCTACGCATAATGAGCCCAAAAGGAAACACAAAAACCTCGTTTCCTTTTGTAAACATAACGATGTTTAAGAAGCCAAAAAAGTTGAAAAAAGGCGCCTCGGTTATTGGGACGAATGAAATGCTAAATAACGGAACTAAAGATGACGTACTAAAAAATATTTATAAAAGAAAAACATTGTTCCTTAATTTAAGATACAGGCGTTCAGACACCAAAATACACAAGAGTATATTAATAAAATATATATTTTTTACAGTGCCCTCGACCAAGCCGAGGCGAGAAGAACAAGCCTGCGTACTACCCCACAACACAGGCTCCTGCGTACTACCCCCCTGTAACACAGGCTACGTACTACCCGCAACAAACTTACCCCAGCAGCAGTACCCCCCATCAGCAATACCCCCAGCAGCAGTACCCCCAGCTGAAGTACCCTCCAGGGACCCCGCTAAGCGCTTCCTCGATTAAGCGCTTAATTTTCAAACCCCTTGCCTGAATATTACAAATTAAACGCTTTCCAATTCAAACGGGAACCCCTTCAAATTGCAGTTCTGGGCCGTACTCGCCACGGCTCACTAAACGACAACGTCGCGATCGCCGCGGGAAGATTTGAAACCCCTTCAAATAGCGCTTTAAAAACCCTTTCAATGGGTTTTGACGAAAAACGAATAGGGATGTAGTTGTTCTGTGGAGGCTTAATAGGAGTAGGGATGTATTGGTTCTGAGGCGTATTTACTTGGGTGTTCCAAACATTTTGGGCTGGAGTGTTAGGAATGTAGTTCTGGTTTTGTGCTGGAATATTGTTCTGTGGCTTGTTCCATTCCCTAGGCGGTCTCTGACTGGGTGGGACGTAGTAGTTGTTGTAAGTTGCAGCAACTGCATTCAAGTCTTTATCCTCTCTGCTTTTTCTCACCAAATCCGTGTTAGATTCTTCGACTTCATCTTTTTTTTCGACATCATCATGAGTAATGTGAACCTCGTCTTTGTTTGATGCAGCTGTTTCCAAAGGTGCATCTTCTTTGATTATTTTCATTAGCTCAATCTCCGATGCTTGCGGTTCTAAATCATCGGTCTCATATTTACTTCCGATTTCTCTGGCTACTGTAACAGCCAGTATGGCCGCGAATACGATGTGCTGTAAAGAAATATAAATTGTTTTTATCAAAAACATTTCAAACAATCTCATTTAAATTAAACTATATCTCCACTTAAACTAGGGTTTATCTGGTCTATCGTTAACCCGAAAATTCACTCGATAAGAAGAGGAACTAATCTATTTTTTATTAAATAGGTAGTAATTCGTTTACTTTGGTCGATTTGATTTATAGTAGTTGCTGCAATCCAGTTTAAATGCTTACTTTAAATACTCTACATAATGCCTGGCAAGAAATTACAATATAGTCGCTTTTTGCGTATCAGTGACCTCACTACGTGTCAGTCAAAATTTGTAAAATTTAGTTTTTTAATACTTAAATACATACGATACTATTTGACAAAAGTGGGATAAAAGATTATTTTAGATGAAGATATTATTTACGTGTAAGTTGATATAAAATTAATTTTATCCAATAAACTTTTTCAGGCTTTTTAGACATAGTTTTAATTACACAATGGTACACTGAATTACGAAATTTTAAACACTGAAAAAAACATTTCGCTTCCAATAAAGTTTTGTCACAATTCGGTTACGTTTGAATTTCCACCATATTTTTGCACTTCACTATTCACAAGG